>SNVD02003668.1:0-18079 GCA_013180625.2 Boswellia sacra
TCCCCATCGTCGTCGTCGTCGTCGTCGTCGTCTTCGCCGCCTTCTCTTGAGCAACCACAACTACGAACCGCTCGATCGGATCCGATAATATCTCGGCTTATGCGCGTAATTATATTACAGGCGCCCAGAGCCGCGCAACGACGCAACGACGCGACGAAGCAACTCGAGACAAACGCGCGCTCATAAGACGCGGCCGGCGCGCGACAAGGATGTCGAACAATCAGCAGAAATTTGTCGGCGCATTGGACACTAGCTTTTTTGGACGATTTGATGATCATGGTGCAGAGCGCTGGTCGTAAATCACAACTGCCTCAACAACTGCCGCCACCATCGAGCTCGCTCTCGTTGCTCATATGCTCTTGACGTAACTCCCCTCGCTACGCAACAAACTCTGCCTTGTGAGGCTCGCACGGCAACGAACTTCCGACAACATGCCTCTGGCAGCTGTCTTTGTTTCCTAGACCAGACCCGACACCACTCTCGAACCGACTCGAACACATCGCCACCACAGCCATGAACTTAGGGCTCCTGGCGTCCATGTGGTCGGTGGTTTTGAGTTCGCACTAAAGATCGCTCTTCTTACCAGTGGAAAAAGTCTCAAACGAAGAGAGTGATAGAGAGACAGAGCGACCCCATGTTCAACGAGTCACAAAGCTCCGATGAGCAATTCGACTGTGGCAATTGTATAGATCTCGCGTGGTCACGAGAGCGCAAACAAATGCTCGATCGAAGCGATCTGGCGCGCGCCCAAACGCACACTCACACTCTCGGTCGCTCATTAGTTTCCAAGAGATGATCAATTCGAGATGAGTTATTTGTCCACCGCTCGCTACTGTGTCGTGGCTGTTGTGTGTTCTCCAGAGACGATCGAGATGGTGTCGTAGGGGAAGCGGATGGGGAGCAGTTAGTGTGCCAGACCGAGCGATCCATCTCGAGAGACTCGGATAACAACAACAGCCAGCACCGGACTGATCGCGAGTGGCGGGCACGCCGCCAGTGATTTAACAAGTGAGTGTGCTCGTCATCGCCGCCGCCGTCGTAGCCAAGCCTCGAGTCCCAACGCCATAAGCACCACCACCGACACCAGCATAGCGCGTGCGCGAACGCTGCTCGCATTGAAGCGCTGATCAGCCGAACAAGCGCTAAATGAATTACTCTCAAATCAGTTCGATCGACAAGAGAGAGAGCGAGAGAGCGAGAGAGAGAGCGAGAGAGAGAGAGCGCCAAGGAAAGCTCTTGGAAGGGGGACTAGAAGCGGCGCTGTGTTAGGAAGGAAGGGAACGCCGGAGAAGGAGAACGCTAGATAGACGATACGATAAGGTGTATCGTATGTTGAGCGGCTAGTTGATTTCATTTCACAACCGCGAATGAGATCGTCGATCCAGCGCCAAGGAGCTGACACGAGTGCGCATTCTAGTTAGTCACACACAGCCACTCGCTCAATCGCTCGCTCTCTCACTCGCTCTCTCACTCACTCACTCACCCACTCACTTGCTCACTCACTCGCTCGCTCGCTGGCTGAATCGCTCAATGCCCCGACCACAAGAGAGCGAGGGTCCAGCCAGAAGAGCGGAATGATATGCGCGCGTGCCAGCGCATTATCACTTGGCATGTCGTCACTATTAGCATCCGCAGCGGAACTCATCAGCGCCACCATTCACTGATTCGCCTCCAAGGTGTCCACTTGTCTTGTTCGCAACGAACGACTTCCATCGGCTCGGCGTGGCAACGTGAAAGCCCAAATTAGAAGCCTCGTTGTGCCTTTCTACATCGATCATGGAGACCGGGCGCCACGGAATCCTCGGCGGAGAGTGTGGAATCAATCTCACAATGCGCAACAGGGTGGACGCGCTGGAGAGCGCGATCATTCACCTACAACAAGACTCGGGCCACTTGAAGCTGCATGACAATATTAGAATGGCGCTTGACACAGACCAGGCGCACACTGTCTTCGACCTCTCACTGAGACCACAAGCGGCCATCACGCCGACCAGCTCGAATCAACAATCAAACGACCAGAGTGTCGCCACCAAGAACAAGAAGCTATTCCCTCAGAAACTGTGGGACCTCATCAACGACAAACGCTACAACTTTTGCCTGCGCTGGTCCGACGACGGCCAGCTCGTCTATCTGAATCGCGATGAGTTCGAGGACTTTTACCTGAAGACTTCCGAGAACCAGTTCCACACCCAGAAGGCCATCTCATTCGTGCGCCAAATGAACATGTACGGGTTCAGGAAAGTAGATGATTGCTATTACGAGAACGACAACTTCAAGCGCGGCAGCGAGCACCTGCTCAAGAATATGATACGCAAACACCCGAACAAGAAAACTGGCAACAATCTGGATCTAGCTCCATTCCTATTCCAACTCATGACTGCTATGATTGCTCCCTCAAAAAGACATCAGCACCAACATCAACATCAACTCCAACATCAACTCCAACATCAACTTCAACATCATCAACAACACCAACAACACCAACAACACCAGCCTCAGATACAACAACGACGAAGGCGCCGTTAGCAACCTGAGAGCTCCCGCAAAGGCGCCGGCGAGCAAGTGGACGAGATGAATGAAATCGATGAGCAACGTCGTGGCCACGCAAGCCACGGCGTCCAAACAACGACCCTGGCTGTCGAAATGATGAATGAGTCTTAGTCACCGCATGAGCCTGATCTCGTTAGTTGAGTACAGATGGCGTTGTATACGCCACTAGGCTCACCCTTGGGCCCCTCGGAGGCTGGCCGCTCTATGGGACGCAGACCCAAAGAAAGCCTCTCTGCTTGCCTGCACACCAGAGGTTAGCTCTCTTTCTCTCTGTCTGTGCTTCCACCCCCTGCCCCCCCCCTCCGCCCCATATCCGCGCCTATGCCTTCTCTCGCTGTTGACCACCATGGTCTCACTATGGCGTTGAGCACATCAAGGTTTCGGAGAACTATTAAGCGCTATAGTGAGCAGCGTACAAGGTCATATGTGCCGCCCCCTCTTCTAGCAGACTCTCAGTGGAATGGAACTGTGTGTGTGTGGTTGCAAGCGTTGTCAGTGCGCAAACGCTATGGGAACAGTGGCGCATGGCGCTATGTTGCTCTGCGGAGAGGGACAGATCGAGGCAGACGGGAGGGGGGGCGACAGAGGGGACGGTGGGCCGAGCTACATTCGACTGGGCACCCGGCCGAGGGGCTGCAGTCCAAATTCAGTTTCAATGTTACCGCTGGTTCGCGACGCCAAGCGCGCCCCGCTAGCTTCACTAGCTCGCGAGGCACGTGAAAGCCTAGCGCAAGCCTTTCACGGCTCAAAGCAGCCGGCAAAGGCGCGAGGAAGAGGCTCGGCGCTCGGCCGACGCGCTGCACATAGCGACTTTTGCGCACTTTTCCAGAACTCTCTTTTCCCGTTCGCGCGCGCCCGTTGGTCTCTATGATTGCGTTCTTTGTTCAATATATACGTTACAAACTCATGAACATCTCTCGGCTTGCAAAGTCAAGCTCAACGCGACAGCGACGAAAGCACTGCTGCCGCCCCGAGTTGTCTGTTCTGTCTAAGCTCACTACAATTTCTTGCCCGATTAGTGTCGGAAGCGTCGCGCTCGAGCGCCATCCGGTAGCAGGCAAGTCTAGCCGCGCTGTCCGTTGACTTGCAATTGATTCTGAGCCTCCAATAGCTGCTATTTTTAGGCGCGAACCAATTGCACCACCTGCGTGACGCACGACTCGTGGGCGAGCCGGTGCGCGACCACGTATTCGAAGTTCTCGCAATGTGGCAGACTTCCGCAAAGTGCTTGCAACCTTTCATCGCTTTGACTTGTCATGTGCAGGTCGTGACCGAGGCCAGGCCTCGAGCTGGCCGCCGCTCTCATCAGAGCTAATGGGACGCGCCATGAGGTCTTGCGAACAGCACGATGGAGCTGCTCGCAGAGTTGCACAAACACACGCCCGCACGAAGGTGGCCCATAGAAAGCACAAATGTCAACTCGACAACACGACCACAAGTTGTAGCGTGAGCGCGCTAGAGACTACGGCGCTATAGCAAACCTACCTGCTGGTCTCACTCAAAGCAGTTTGACAAACATTGATCGGCAGCTCGCGAGTCGAGTGTGCCGACAAGCAGCTATTGTTCCTTCAGATGGGCGGCCCGAGGCAGTCGCATAAGTTGGGAGGCGTCGAGATGGATAGGGTAGATTCGCGCGCGCGCACGAAGAGCGGTTTTTGATTGCGGCTGCGAGTACGCAGACATGGGGCGCTTTAGTCGAGCCACCTCTACCTGGAGACGGACGCGCCTATGACGCAATCTCGTTCAACAAACATAGTTGTTTTGCTCCCGCCCGCGCCTATGGGTGCGCCTATCGCTAAGAGAGACATTTGTACACAAAGAGGCGGACACATGACAACAGGCATGCGCAATGTCAAAAGAGCTGACTAGCAGAGAGATTTCTCGATGTTTCCATAGGCTCCGAGCTGGCTGTCCACGAGCCGGCCACTATGATAAATTATCATTGGGCCTCGTGCTAGTGTCTGCAGTCGGTGCGTGGACGCTCGCCGACGGGATCGAGTCTGACAGCTCGCCGTGGCGTTGTGGTGGCGTCGGGCCGACACTGACAGTGGACGGTTATCGGTCACATGAGGGCGCCACAGAGCGAACGAGCCAAGAGTCGGGCCATCGCCTTGCTAGCGGACGGCGAGCGTGGCCACGACGAGGCTCCAATGTGGCGTGAACTTAGCATGCGTGGGCGGAGTGCTGCCTCTTGTGAGTGCGCGGCCGTCCCGTGTTTGTGCGAGTGTTTTAGAGAGCGAAAGTGTGGTCGTGGCCGGCCTGGCTTGCCGGCTCGCCCTGGCTCTCCGAGCTAGTGTTGCGGGCCGAGAGTTGAGGGTTGAGGAGTGAGGAGTGAGGAGTGAGGAGTGAAGCCTCCCTCAGTGCTCAGTCCATAAGCCAGCCTCGAGCCGGCCAAACAATTCGCGCGGCCATACTATTGCTTGGCCTATGTCTCTGGGGCTCAGGTTCGCCCTGGCCTCGCTCACATCTGGGGTATAGTCGAGGCACGAGCGCCATAGCCGCCGACCGACTTGTGCGGCCTCATGCAACTGAAGAGCACGTCGTTGCCGCTTCGCACGCTCGACGTCCGAGTCCCGAGGGCTCTCGCGGGGGCGCACTGTGTCTCGCGGCCCGCTCGACGACTTGGACGCGCTCGTTTGGCGGAATCAGCGTGGAGGCGTGTCAGAGCGGCCAAGCGTCCGACGGCCAAGAGCCCGCCGCTCACCGCGAGCTTGCCAGCAGTCTTGCCAACTGTGCCCGCTGGCCGCCCCGATGGCGACCTCCAGTGGTAAGCAGGCGGCCGAGCTGTGGCCCCTGCGACCAGTCGGGGGAAGGCACTGGCGAGTTGTTGTGCGTGCTGGCGCTGGTGGAGTTTCTGGTTGGGGGAAAGAATTTGTGTGGTCGCGCTGTGTTGCGAGCTGGCCAGCGACGCTAGAGGCGGGCGCACCCCGCCAAGAGCGTGCGCGTTTGTCTGCGCGCGCCGCATCCAGCGCACTCGGAGGGCTAACATTTCAAGGGAAAGGTGGCGCCGGCCGCGAACAAGTCGAGCGATCGAACGGGGAAAAGTTCTCCCTCGCATTCTTATTCACCCGCGCACTCGCCCTCGTCTGCCACTCGGTTGCAACTCACCGGCGCCGAAACATCTCAACTCATCTCATCTCATCTCATCTCATCTCATCTCATCTCTTCAACCTCAACCACCCCAACCTCAACCACCACAACCACTTCAACCACCACAACTACCATCATCGCCACCACCACCACAGCAAACAGCACCGCCGCCAACAACATCAACACTCGGCGCCGATATAAACATCCCGCCCACGCATCAAGCTTTTGTCAAGTGTAGACCTATACACACCCACTCACATACACACACACACACTCTAGCATACACTCAGATATTCGACCACCACCCTAGACTAGTTTCATTTGTTCAAATAGAAGTTTTCATCGCCAATTAGAGAGATAGAGTTGAATAGAGCGAGAAAGAGTAACAGCGAGAAAGAGTGAGGCACTTTCGGAGTCCATAGCTGAGAATTATTGTAATCGCCTAACAAAACAGCTCAGCTTCGTTGTCGTTAACGAGAAAAGAACTCATCATATTAATTATCTTACAATCATTGATTGCCAAACACACACCAATACAAGCCCTTAGCATAATCATTCAGTCGAGACTGGAACTGTCCGGGGTGCCCATCTTATCTGCAATACCTCAACACTGCACCAAACCTGCACAACCCCCCAGCCACCATGAAAGTCAACCAGCAAGCCAACAAGATACAACCCTACAAATGTCTCGACGTCGGCAGGCGCCATGCAAACACCGCCACCACACCATCCACAGCCTCTCTCTTCGACCCCAAATTCGAGAAGGCCGCCTGCGGTGTCGGTTTCATTGTCAACATCAATGGTCAGGCGTCGCGCAAGTTGCTCGACAACGCCAGCACAATCAGCGAGCGTATGACGCACAGAGGCGCCTGCTCGTGCGACAATCTTACCGGCGATGGCGCCGGCGTCATGATGGCCATTCCCGACTCTTTCTATAGGACCATTCTGGAGCGAGACCACCAAGTTTCTTTACCGCCGCCAGGTGGCTACGCAACTGGAATACTCTTCCTCGACGCCAAGTCGGAGGCCAACAGAGAGGCGGTCAAACAGATCTTCATCCAGCTGGCCGATACACTCGACATTCAGGTGCTCCTATGGCGCCAAGTTCCATCGAACAACTCGTGTCTTGGTCATGTGGCAGTTGAGTCAGAGCCGTCTATTGTGCAGGTTTTCTTAGTGCCGAAAGAAGATGATAAATCTACAAACAGTGAGCATGCCACACATGGAAGTCAATCAAAACTAAATTTTAATCAAAGAGTATTTATTCTCCGAAAGTACTCTACACACAAGATCCTCAACAAAGGCCTCAGATTTTACTGTTGCAGTCTATCATCCAAGACTGTCGTTTATAAAGGGCAGTTCACGCCTAGCCAATTGTGGACCTACTACGATGACTTGAAATCAAGCGATATGCAGACACACCTGGCTATAGTTCACGCAAGATTCTCAACAAATACCTATCCAAGTTGGGAGCGCGCACATCCCATGCGACTCTTGGCTCACAATGGTGAGATCAACACACTCCGGGGAAATGTCAATCTCATGCACGCTCGTGAGGGGGTTATGAAAAGCGAGAAACTTGGCGATGAACTCAAGAAGCTTTATCCAGTCATCGAGCCAGACATGTCGGACTCCGGTAGCGTCGACAACGTACTGGAATTCCTTGTCAATGCTGGTGATAAATCCCTAGCTGAGGCCGTACTCTGCATGGTGCCCGAGGCCTGGCACAACGACAAACTCATGCATCCCAAGAAACGGTCATTCTATCAATGGGCGAGCTGTATCATGGAGCCATGGGATGGACCCGCTCTACTGACATTCTCTGATGGTCGATATATCGGTGCAATACTTGATCGGAATGGATTGCGTCCATCGCGATATTATCATTTGAATGATGGTCACTTGGTAATGGCCAGCGAGGTTGGCGTAGTTGATGTCGAGCCGGCCAATGTTAAACAGAAGGGTCGTTTGAAGCCAGGAAGGATGCTCTTGATAGACACCTTGAAACATGTTGTCAAAGATGATGAAGGAGTGCGCGAACTGATATTGGGAAAACGAGAGTTTGATACCTGGACCAAGCAGTTGTTCTCTCTCAGTGATTTGCGAAAGTTCCACGAAGATAATACACCCATGCAAGTAGACGGGGACCATTCAATGACCAACGGTGTTTCATCTCCAATGGACCCCAACAACAATTCGCATGGTGCCAGAGTGTTGAGCCCCATGCTCAACGGTACCAACATCGAAAACGGCGACAATGACCCAAAGAATCCCTCTGTTAAGCTGTTCGAGGACAAGAGATTGCAACTTTTCGGATACACCACAGAAATTATTAATTTACTGATCCTACCGATGGTCAAGACTGAGAAAGAGGCACTTGGATCCATGGGAAACGACACCCCGCTGGCTTGCTTATCCTTATACCAGCCATTGACTTACGATTACTTCAAACAGCTATTCGCTCAAATTACAAATCCACCAATTGATCCATTCAGAGAGAAGATCATCATGTCACTGAACTGTCCCATCGGCCCGGAATCCAACATACTGGAAGCAAGTCCCGAACAATGCAACCGTCTTTGGCTAGAGCAACCTATCTTATCAATCTCAGATTTAGAGGTTCTGAAGCAAACAAGGTTTCGTAATTGGCGAACCAAGGTGATTGACTGCACATTTCCAAAATCTGACGGTAAGACTGGACTCGTGAAGGCTCTAGATAGAATTTGTGACGAGGCTTGCGCTGCTGCTGAGGCCGGTTACACTCTTGTTGTACTCTCAGACAGGCTAGCTGGTCCAGCGAGGGTACCGATAAGCTCTCTGTTATCGCTAGGTGCCACGCATCATCATCTCATAAACCAACGTCGAAGAATGCAGGTGGGTCTTATTGTAGAGACCGGTGAAGCTCGAGAGGTACATCACATCTGCGTACTTCTTGGCTACGGAGCGGATGCTATCTGCCCTTATCTAGTCTTCGAAACTCTAGCTGCTCTACGCGCAGAGGCTAAACTTCAGTTGACAGACCAGAAGATATATCACAATTATGTCTCAGCCATGGAGAGGGGTATATCCAAGGTTATGGCCAAGATGGGCATATCAACTTTGCAGTCATATAAGGGCGCTCAAATCTTCGAGGCTGTTGGTCTGAGCCAGGAGGTCATCGACAAATGTTTCAAGAGTACGGTCTCTCGTATTGGTGGCGCTAATTTTGAAGTTTTAGCGACCGAAGCCCTCAATCGACACCAACAAACATATAATCTTGACAAAACATCTGACAACTTTGTTCTGCCTGATCCCGGTTACTATCACTGGCGATCCGGTGGAGAAAAACATATCAACGATCCAGAGGCTATAGCCAATCTGCAGGATGCTGCCAAGATGAACACCTCGCAGGCTTACAGAAAATTCTCTGATGCGACTGTGGCTATGCTCAGAAAGTGCACCCTGCGAGGCCAAACTCAATTCAGATATGCCGACAAGCCAGTACCTTTAGAGGAAGTGGAAGAGGCCAAGGAGATAGTCAAACGTTTCTGCACAGGTGCCATGAGTTTCGGATCAATCTCGATTGAAGCTCACCAGACTCTCGCCGTTGCTATGAACCGCATCGGCGGTCGCTCGAATACCGGTGAGGGAGGTGAGGATGCAGACAGATGGGATGTGGCAGATCCGAGTAATAATCGCAGATCAGCAATCAAACAGATAGCATCTGGTAGATTCGGAGTGACAGCAGCCTATGTAGCTAACTCAGATGAGTTACAAATCAAGATTGCCCAGGGTGCCAAGCCAGGTGAGGGAGGCGAGCTACCAGGACACAAGGTCAGTAAGGACATAGCTAAGACGAGGCATTCGATCCCAGGCGTTGGCTTGATTAGTCCTCCTCCGCACCATGACATTTACTCGATCGAGGACATAGCCGAGCTCATGTACGATCTCAAAAGTGCCAACCCCAATGCCAGAATATCAGTTAAGTTAGTCTCGGAGATCGGTGTTGGAATTGTGGCTGCAGGTGTGGCCAAAGGAAAGGCTGAACATATTGTCATTTCTGGTCATGATGGTGGTACTGGTGCAAGTTCATGGACTGGTATCAAGAATGCTGGTTTGCCATGGGAGTTAGGTTTATCTGAAACTCATCAAGTCTTAGTTGCGAACGACCTCAGGTCCAGAGTTATTCTTCAAGTAGATGGTCAATTGAGAACTGCTTTTGATGTACTGATTGGAGCTATGCTTGGGGCGGACGAATTTGGTTTTTCAACTGCACCCCTAATAACTCTAGGTTGCATCATGATGCGAAAGTGTCATCTCAATACTTGTCCTGTGGGTATTGCAACCCAAGACCCAATATTGAGGAAGAAATTCGAGGGAAAACCCGAGCATGTCATCAACTATTTGTTTCTTCTTGCTGAGGACATTCGGCTTGAGCTATCCAGACTTGGTTTCAGAAGTCTGCAAGAGGTTGTTGGCAGGACGGATCTATTGAAGTTTAGCCCGGATCCCGAGAACCCAAAGGTGTCACTACTTAACTTTGATGCCATATTATGTAATGCCTTGACACTGCGGCCAAACACGCAGATCCGAGGAGGGAGTCTGAAGCAAGATTTTCAGCTTGAGAAACGTCTCGACAATCAACTCATCGCACAGGTCCTGCCCATCATAGACGACGCTACTAGCGCGAAACCGACAACAATCAGCATGCGCATAACGAACACTGATAGAGCTTTTGCATCAACTCTCAGTTATCATATCGCCAAGAAGTATGGAGAGAAGGGACTTGGCAGAGATAACATTATCAACATTCATCTTCGCGGCACAGCTGGGCAAAGTTTCTGCGCATTCTTGCCCATCGGAGTGACCGCCTTCTTAGAGGGTGACGCAAATGACTATGTGGCAAAAGGTTTATCTGGCGGCAAAGTAGTCATCTATCCGCCAAAAGATGCACCGGCAGATTTTAAATCGGAAGAAAATATCATTGTCGGTAATGTTTGTCTCTACGGAGCGACCACCGGCAAGGTATTCCTGCGTGGTATTGCATCGGAGCGATTCTGTGTCCGCAACTCTGGCGCCACTGCTGTAGTCGAAGGCATAGGCGATCATGGATGCGAATATATGACAGGAGGATTAGTGGTGGTCCTTGGAGGGACTGGGAGAAACTTCGCAGCTGGTATGTCAGGAGGAATAGCCTATGTTTGGAACAAGAACAATGATCTTCAGAGCTTATGCAACCCTGAGACAATAGATCTCATGCTCGTCACAGACGAGAAAGAATTCGAATCTCTCAGATCACTCATAGAAGAGTTCGCCTTTGATACAGGATCAACTAGAGCTCTAGAGATCTTGCAAGATTGGCAAAATTCTCGTAAGATGTTCATCAAAGTGTTTCCCAAAGAGTACCAGCGCGCACTGAGGCAAATCAAGGAGGAGGAAGAGGCCGAGAAACCCGTGTCTAAACACAACTCAACCAACGGCTCTACCACCAATGGGCAGGTTGACTTGGTCAAGAAAATTCAGGATACCAAAGACATTGAAGATTCACTGAGTGGTAATCTGGACAAGGTCAGAGGGTTCATGAAGTACAAGAGAATCAAGGGCTACTATAGAGAGCCCAACACTCGTATGTCCGATTGGAATGAGATCTTCGATCAGAAGTTAATCCGAGACAATGTTAGAGTTCAAGCCACAAGATGTATGGAATGTGGTGTCCCACTCTGCACAACATCCTATGGGTGCCCCCTTGGTAACATCATTCCAAAGTGGAACGATTTAGTTCACAAGCAGGACTGGGAACAAGCTATTCTCCAACTTCTCCAAACGAACAACTTCCCGGAATTTACTGGGCGCGTTTGTCCAGCTCCTTGTGAGGGCGCATGTGTACTGGGTATCAATGAATCGCCAGTCGCAATCAAAACCATCGAGTTATCTATCATAGAAGTTGCATTCGAAAGAGGATGGATAAAACCACAACCTCCAAAAGTGAGAACCGGAAAGAAAGTCGCCGTTGTGGGTTCAGGGCCTGCCGGTCTAGCTTGTGCAGCTCAACTCAACAAGGCAGGTCATCTAGTAACAGTCTTTGAGCGAAACGATCGTGTTGGCGGGTTGCTACAGTACGGGATCCCTAGCATGAAATTGTCGAAAGAAATCGTGAAGAGAAGGATAGATCTCATGGCGGACGAGGGTGTTGTTTTCAAGACCGGAATGAACGTTGGTCAGAATCTGGATGGCAAACAACTCTATAATGATTACGATGCCATATGCATTGCAACGGGTGCTACTTGGCCGAGAGACCTCAATATACCTGGAAGAGAGCTCAACGGAATACACTATGCGATGACATTCTTGGAAACTTGGCAAAAGCAACAGATGATGCAGCAGTCCACAAACAAGGAAACCAAGCCGACAATCAGCGCGCAAGGTAAGAAGGTCCTAGTCATTGGTGGCGGAGACACGGGCTGTGACTGTATCGGAACGTCACTTCGTCAAGGTGCAAAGAGTATTACATCATTTGAAATTCTGCCCAAGCCTCCATCGAGCCGCGCTGAAGACAACCCATGGCCGCAATGGCCCAAGATTTTGAGGACCGACTACGGTTATGAAGAAGTCAAAATCATAGATGGAGACGATCCAAGGAAGTTTTGTGTCAACAGTAAGAAGTTTGTTGGCGACGACCAAGGTAATGTAAAAGGAGTCGAGACAGTTCAGATCGAATGGTACAAGGATGAAAATGGTCAGTTCAAACTTCGGGATATTCCGGGAAGTGAAAAGTACTACGAGTGCGATTTAGTCCTCATTGCCATGGGTTTCCTGGGTACAGAGAATTATCTTGCGAAGCAGCTGAACATCAACCAAGACGCCAGGTCCAACATCCAAACTAAGCCTGGTTCATACAAGACAAACATCGATAAAGTCTACACAGCTGGCGACTGCCGACGTGGTCAGTCGCTCGTCGTACATGCCATCAACGAAGGCAGACAAGCTGCCAGACAAATAGATGCCGATTTCAATAATGGTCTTTCAACACTAGCTGGACCAGGTGGTGTAGTACCGCCCCCAGCATTGAGCGATAGTCAAGTTTGTTAAGTTTACATTTGGTTTAGCAAGGCAAAATTCTATATCTGTCAAAAATAACAACTAGCTCTGAATGATGAGCGTCTAAGATAATTAAAAGTAGAAACTAAACCATAGATATACTTGATGGTGAACGGTTCAGTTTTTCAGTGGCTTCTAGATGTTTATTACAAACCCTCGACAACTTGATTAGTGATCTTGCCGCAGTCTGTTGTTTGCAGATGCTTCTGTAGAACAGCTGGCATCAAGAATCCCTTGCTGCAATTGTTACAGGTGTGTGGGTATTCTTTGGTGTGAATGGCTATGACATGATTTCTCAGGGATGAACTTTGATTGAATCTACAATCGCAGCGATTACAGTGGTAGGGCTTCTCTCCAGTGTGAGTTAGAATGTGTCTCTGTAGATGAGATTTCGTTTTGAAACCTTTTCCACAGTGGCAGCAACTAAATTTCCGCCTACCCTCACCATCACTCGTCAGACGCGCTTTTCTATTTCCTTTTCCTTTCCCGGTTGATCTGGAAGGCCGCGCCGGCTTAAGGTAATTCTTCTGTGAAGTTGTGTTGTGATTGATTGTTTGATTTGTTACGTAAATGATATTTGTTACATTAGGTTTGCACAGACCACCAAGTTCCTGATTATGGCCAGCATCGACGACGGCCTCGTTCTCTTCGTCTTCCTCATCGACCTCGCCGTCTTCGTTCTCATCATCGTCATCATCATCTTCATCTTCATCGTCGTCGTCGTCGTCATCATCATCGTCATCATCATCGTCGTCATCCACAGCATCATCGTCGTCCATATCGTGATTGTTGTTCATATTATCGTCATCGCCATAGTTACCACTGTTCGTTGTTATCTGGTCATGTGTGAAGCTACTTATGCTGTTGTTCTTGATCGTGTGGGTGCCCTTGTTGTTGACACTATTGCCATGATCTGAGATCATGGGTTTGTCGAGTGATATATTGGTTACAAAAAAATCAGTCGATGTCCCTATGGATCGCCGGGATCCAAGGACTTCTTCTTCGCTAATACCTTCGGATTTCTGGCATAGTTCACAACTATGTGGTGGCTCATTCTTGTGGCTTATGGAATGAAGATGGCTTTCATGTTCTGAAGTGTGCACTGTTTGGCAGTGTGTGCACGGAAATATCTTCTTGTCCTTGGGGACGTGAATTTTTCTATGTTCTTGGAAGAATTGTAAACATACAAATAGGGCGCTACAAGTCTCACAGGTATATACACTTTTCCTGTTCATGATCTGATTTGATATCAAGCGCTGGCGCTCTCCTTGAGACTGCGAGTGAATTTCTTGTGAATGGGTAAAAATAGGTATCGATCATGCAGGAGGAGTTGGATATCCTTATGTGGAGAGAAGTATCTCGTTGACTGTGTATAAGTAAAAAGTGTGAATTGGTTTGGGCAAGCGTCTTTGTGTAATTGTAATCTAGTATGGTTGTCAATGATTAATGAGTTGTGGTGGTCCACAGCGACGGCGGTTATGGGTGAGAGGTCTTACGCAAGAGCAACTATATGCTCAACCAGTAATCTTGCTTGAGCTGACAGAAGAATAGTGACAGTGACAATAGTATGAGTGTTGTTTCGAGCGGTAGGTTGTAGTTGTTGAGCGGAGTGGATAAGAGAAGTGTTCCGATTGATGAAGAAGACGTTTCGTCAGTCCGAGTGTGTGAGAAGTCTCCAGATATGAGTGACTTGATGTGAGTGACTGTGTGTGTGTGTGTCTGTGTGTGTGTGTTCGTGTGCGGCTGGCTATGAGTGTTTGTGTCTGAGAGAAGATGGTCTCTATTTGGTCGCCTGTAAGAGTGTGTTGGCTGTTGCAGATCGGACGCGCAGAGACAAAAACACAGATAGAGAGGGGCGGTAGATTTACAAGCAAGTCGAGCAAGCAGAAAGACAGACAGAGAGACAGAGATCCGCGGCCACGGGACACGAGAACGTTCACTTGACTCTTGCAGATGCGCGCCCCGGCTGGCGGACTCACAAAGAGCTACCAAGAGACACAGACACACTCGGAGGGTGAGAGCCAGAGGCAAAGTGAGAGAGAATGCGATAGTCAGCACGAGTGCGCAACTCGGGGAAAGCGCAGCGCGGCCAGCAAAGCAGTGGATTGGCCATGAGCAAGATCCACAATGAGAGATCCGCGAGCCATACCGACCGACCGACCGACCGACCGACCGGGACCACGACGCCGACGCCGTCCACTGGCAGACCACGAGCGATGGCCGCAGCTGAGGTTGCGACACAACAAAGAAAGCGGCAGCGGTCTCTCTTCCGACGGCGGTTCTCGGCGCCCGTGTAGTGCTCTGCGTCTCTCTGTGTCTCTGCCTCTCACTGCTGGTCAGCCCACAAGACTGTGGTACCGCCCGCGAGCTGCACCCACGGCCGCCCCTGGATGGCCCCGAGCTGCCGAATCGTCCGACTCCCTCCAAACTCTGCCGTTTGCTGTGGTCCTGCTGGCGTCCCTCAGGCGCTCATGAGGACCCGTGCCAGCGATTCCTGCCGCAACCAACGTCCTGCAGTTCGCATGATTCGACACCAGCGCCACCTGGGGCCGCGTCGCAGAACTAGTGCGCACGAGCTTTCTTTCGAATTTGCGCGGCGTCTGCGCCGAGATTCTGCGCGTCGGGCCAACGCGACCATCGCACGCCCTGGAACTCATGTGCTCAAAACCACGGCGTAAAAGTCTGCAGTGTTATGGGTATCGACTCGACATCCAGTTTGGCTGACACTATCTCAGCTACCGACCGATCGTATCTGGTTTATTAGTTTACACGAACTTGGGTCGTGGCCATCGTATTCCAGGAATACAATAATATTGGAGACACACATATTAAAGAATACACACCATATTGTCCGCAATGGCAGGCAAAGAATCCAAGAAAGCCACATATGAGATTGCCGTGGGTCTGAAGAAGGGTCACAAGGTGACCAAGAATGAACGCAAAAAGGAAAGGCCATCCAAACTCAAGGGCGTAAGTATTACGGCACTCTTCAATTTGTGCACTCAACATACAAAAGCTCCACTACACTGCGAACTATCTTCGAAGGAAGAAATCCTAATCATTCTATCCCCCCTATCATCTCAATTGATCAGCGAAAAACACCTCACACCAAATTTGTCAGAGCCCTTGTGCAGGAAGTTTGCGGCTTTGCCCCATACGAGAGGAGAACAATGGAGTTGCTGCGTGTGTCTCGTGATAAGAGGGCCTTGAAATTCCTCAAGAAGAGACTCGGAACTCATTTGAGAGCCAAGAAGAAGCGTGATGAGCTGTCCAACGTCCTCGTGCAACAGAGAAAGGCGGCTCACAAGTAGATTCACGACTAAAGCTAAATAAAACAGCGTCGTAAATCGAATTTTTTAGCCGTGCTAGCTAGATCAATCACCTCAAGCAACTTGCTGGAACAGATCCCGTAATGTATAACGCGTTTCTGCGGGTCATGCCATAGATGAAGTATCCCAGCAAATATATTCTTGCTAGTATGAAGGAACTCCGCCGACAGCCCACTTTTGCATCGTGCATCAACTCTCAGCATCAGTCTTTGATCCTGCTCAGAGAACCAGATCGCTGAGCAGTTCTCAACAGACAAGCCCAGTCAGGTCCGTATTGGCAGCTTTATTCGATAGTTGAGCTAGCGGCAGTCTTGTGTGTTTAGGCGTGTATCGAGTGGTCGCTCTTGTAAGAAGGTTCCGTATGGAGACGCAATCTCTCTACGACTCTCCCTCCACCAGACACCGTCTCCTCTTGTCCGGAATCAACGGTACTGTCCGCCTGCTCGCACCATTGCTCAAATCATGATCATAGATGTGTGAAAACTGGGCAACTTTTATTTTTAGTAGATCGAAATATCGATATGTGTTCATACGGTAGCAATCAATAAGGTGGCGGTGTTCAACAATATAGTGAATTAGTGGTTGAGTTTTGTCTGTATTTGTGCCGCAATTTCAACGGCAGGCAGCTCGAAGATTTCCCCGTTGTGAGGGAGGTCTTTGTGCTAGATATATCGGTAGTGGTCGGTGTCGTCTCGCTTAAGTCTGGTTCGGAAGTGGCCACCGCCAACTGTTCAGCTGCAACACTCCTATCTTTGTTATTCTTGAGTCCGATTGAGGCGAGCGTGGCAAGATCATTGCTCAAGTTTAGATGGTGCTGGTGCGCGGCACTGTGTTCGAGATGGCTGTGAAGTTGGTGCTGTTGCTGTAGATGACTGTTCAACTGACTATGAGCCGCCGCCAAGCCGGCCAGGTGGTGCAGGTGGGGCGCCTGCATTTGCTGAAGTGCGAGCGCATTGTGGTGCAACTGATTGCTCAGACTTAGGTGGTTCGGATTGGATGCGGCAACTGCAGCGGCCGACATTGCGGCATTCAGATGGTGGTGGTTGTGGTTTTGGTGATGTGAGGCTTGATGATTGAGCGACAAGGTACATCGGCCGGGTAAGATCTGCATATCCTATTGTACTCTACTGTGCTGTATCGAACTATCGTACTGATGGCGTGCATGGAGGTCGAGTGATGAGGCTGATATAGGGCTCACTACTCTCGGACCACGTCCGACTGAGCATAACCCTGAATGTGACATGTCTGGTTGGACCGCACGTGACCCTGCTGTTCGCTGATTACCGAGGCTGATTCCGGTTGAGGGCGGCGCCTGGCAGGCGGCTGCTTGGCAGGCCGCCGCGGCCGCGGCCACGGCCGAGATGGAGTTCAGTAGCGATGATGTGGAGGAGGAGGTTGATATGATGGAGGATGAGGTTGAGCCAGTTTCGCTGGTTGTTTCAGCTCCCACCAGCGAGCGGACGGAGGCGCGTCGCGTACGACAGTTCAGGTCGGGCATCTGCACAGGAATCGAGTCTGGATTGATAAAGTGCTGGCTGGGCGGCAGTCCGAACTCTTCCTTGATTGCGTAAAGCTCGGCGTGGAGCAGTGCGTTCTCGCGCGTCAACTCGAGCACTCGAGTCTCCAGGAGGAGATCGGAGATGCGGCGCTTCTCGCGCGACCTCTTGGCGGCCTCGTTGTTCTTCCGGCGCCGGTCCCAGTAGGTCTCGTCCTTGCGCGAGTCGGGTATAAACTCTCGCTGCTTGCGCGTGCACAGGACATTGTTGCTGGGATGGATGCTTGATTGGTGTTGTTGTTGGTGCTGGTGTTGGTGCTGGTGCTGGTGTTGGTGTTGGTGTTGGAGCTGCTGCTGAGACTGTTGGAGATCTTTGGACAGGTTCAGCATACCTGCGGCCATGGAGGAGCCCGAGGACGAGCCCGAGCTGCTGACGCCGAACTCTTCCGCCACTGCTTGGCCGCTGATGATCTTTTTGCGTCTCTTGACTGTGCCGCCGGCGCCACCGCCACTGGCGCCGCCGCTGGTGACGCCGCCG
>SNVD02003670.1:0-18088 GCA_013180625.2 Boswellia sacra
GGAACACAAACGATCTATGGGCACATCTAGAGAAATTGAGTCGCCACCCAATTCTTTAATTAGAAATGAATGGGGGCAACTGTCCCTTCCTTTAGGACCTATCCCTCATCCCTTTAGAGATGGGTCGGGAAGTTAGGTACGAGTCATTGGACCCACCCAGATCAAAATTCGGTCTTCACTAGGGTTTACCAAATAAGAATATCTCATTTTGACATACAGTCCACTTAAGTTGTTGATTTTATTGCACACATTCCATTTTTGTCTTCATTTAGACATGTGAGGTGATTAATCAATCATAGCAGTTGCATATTCATACATACAAAGAGGGAGAAGAATGGATTACATTTCTGTCAAACATGGGGGATGGGGAAGAGGATTACATCACTTCTTCTTCAACAATAAAATAAAATGATTCTACTTTAAAAACTTCAAATAAAATATTCCATACATTCATATGAATCATACATTCAATAATCAATTCGAAACACAATAGATGATGAATTCACCACCACCATATGTGAGTCTATTCAACGTCTATTAAGCTTCTTTCATGACATATTCAATAATAATACAAGGCCATAATCTGATACCATGGCATTTCGACCTAGATCCGATAATTCTATCATGGCAAGTGTTGTTTCTAGCATATTTCATATTAATTCATAGCATTTCCAACCTAAACATGGTTATCATGGCATATTCTAGCCTAATCATGGCATTTCTAGCTAAATTCAAACAATCTAAATCAAACAAGGCTATTCTAGCCCAATCCAAGCATTCAGAGGGGCAATATGGTAATTCGTACCTATTATGTGCTATTTCCTAGAAAATTTCAAAGCAATTATAAGTTCTTCTAGCATGATTCTAAGCATTCGCAAAGGAAATTAAATTCCTAAACATGATTCTAATAAAGAAGGGATAGCGGACTTAACTCAACATGCTTATCCATTTCGCAAAATAAACACAAGAGTTAAACAATTTATAAAACCCTAAACATGCTTCTAAGCATCAAAATAAAACCTACACATGCTTATTCTAAGCATAAACTAACTTAGACATGCTTTATTATGAGCAAAAAAGAAAAAAAAATAGAAACTAGGAGGGAGAAAAGAAATCTACTCTCAAGACGTACCATTTCTAGGTTTAGTGCAATATAAAATGCCCAAAAAAGCTTTAAACTAAAAAAGACTTTTCAAATTCTCAAGCGTGTCTTCAAGAGGGAGAAGAGATATTCAATAATCGTTGTACCTCGAAAAGTGAGCCCATGGGGGTTTATATAGTTGAGGGTTGGAATCAAAAAAGGAAGCAAAATCCAAGAAAGGAAGTTTGAAATGAAAAATTCCAAAATTAGGGGGCTCGACTATTGGCAGACTATTAGGTAGTTGTAAATCAACAATCAGGAATCCTTTTGACCACCAAGCAGCTGTTGGTCAACAGTCGGGTGGCTGTTCCCCCTTTATTAAAAGGAACTAAAGGAATTGGCATGTTCATATCCTTAGTGATCACAGGACTGCTAATTTATCCAGTGACATCCCACATGTAGACTACATTGCTGGGGTGGGCTTGGAGGTCGCCAATCACATGGATGGCTAGAATAGATGGAGCAACTGTAGGGGTTGGAGGTGGACGAGGCTATTCAATAGTAGTAGCAAAAGAGGCAGATGTGCCAGTACCATAAAAAGAAACCCTATATCTCTTCCCACGACGTGTAGAAGAGCTACCAATACAGCTGGAACTAGCAAGTGGATAAGGAGTCTCATCAAGAGATCAACCCAGCCTAGTGTAGAGGAATGTGGCTCGAGCCCACTCAGCATAAAAAAAATGTCATCACTGGGAACTAAATCTGGATCACATGAATCCCAGCTGTGTAATCTGACACATTTGGCTCCATAGCCAAGTCAGCTACATCTATCATTAGAACTGGTGGAGAATGGGGGATCACACAATGCTCTAGGCCTTCGAGCCAATCCTAAACATGGTCAACCAAATACCACATCATGCTATTAATGCGTGGAAGAAGGATGCGATAGTAGACGAATGGGGAGGCAACTCTTATAGTAGCCAACCAGCCTTCTTGGGTCTCCACACTTAGAACAAATCTGCAAAGAATAGAAATAAGGTGAGATTCTGATGTAGATGAAATAATGATTGAACTGTCTTTTACCTTGTTCTAGGTCACCATATGGATGTAATCATGAAAAAAGTGCAACTCATGAGATTACTCGAGCTTTGCACGGCATGCATCACACCTCTTCATCCATGGAAAAGAAAAATCCTAACAAGCAGGAAGTGGTGAAGGCAGAACTCCTAACTCATAGGCCCATATTTGTTATGCACAAGTCAGAATCAGAAATGGAATTCATACAGACAAAACAGAAGGTGTAAAAAAGGAAAAAAGTTGCCTTAAGAAGCGGAGTAAAATTGGTAATAGTGGTAACACCTCAACAAGCACGGTCTAAACCAAAATATAGCTAGCCAAGAGCAGCACAACCCCAATCAAAAGTCCTCACTTGATTAAGATCCCAGAGGACAGGAAGCAGAGTCAGGAAGGTAGTGTTTGACGTATTGGCAAAAAGCGTCGAACCAAGTAGATACATGATGAAGCTACGTGCATACTAATCCACCTCAGCTGGAGTCAAGTTTGATCTCCTACTCCATTACTCATTCAATGTAGTATACCAAATCAAGACATCGTTCTTGATCTTCACATCACACCCAAGAAGTTGGCGAATCAAATTCTACTGATCCTTTGAATCTACGATACAAGCATCGATGGTATGACCTCTCTACCGCATGGAAGGCTAGTTAGAGCGGCCATGTCAAAAGGCGTGATAGTCATCTTGTCAATTGGAAGATGGTAAGTGTAGGTCGTGTCCATCCACCTCTCACACAGAGCAACTAGTGCTCAACGATCAGTGTACCGATGAGCATGTGGAAGACATGTAATGAACTCATAGAAGCAAGTAGCAGCAGCAATCATGTTTCTAAAGATATCATTCTCTATTTCTAAGAATCAAGTGTGGGCTTTGGAAAACGACCCACACATCTTGTTCTCATGGAAATCCTAAGGCAAGAAATTGAAGTCTCTACATGAATACATGCCAAGAAAATTCCTAGAAAATGGAAAACTAAAGAATGAAGAAGAATACATACCTGGGTGATCATGTGTGAACCCATGTCGCAGACCATGGGTACCTCTAGATCTTTCAAGAGACCCTTCAATGTCGATTTCCAAATTGGATCTTTCTTACTCAAGTCAAGATAGACTGGATGACCTGCCATTGGAAAAACGAAGTCCATTTGAGCACATAGGAGAAAATCAAAGTCGAATCAAATGAAAAATGAAGAAATGGCACGCGAATGAAGTGAAGGAAGGTGAAGGCTCCTCATAAAAACCCTTCACCATCAGCCGACTATCCCTTTAGTGAGGGTCAAATTGGTAAAAGGCCAAGGGAAAAAAAGGAAGAGAGAAAAAAAAAAGAAAAGAAAAAAGAGGAAAAGAGGAGAGAAAAGGAAGAAAAAAGAAAGAGAAAGAAAAGAAAGAGGGGAGAGACAGGAGAGAGAAAGAAGAGAAAGAAAGAGAAGAAACAAAAAGAGGAAAAAGAAAAGCGAAGAAAACTTTACATTGGCCTTAAGACATCAAAGGAATATTTGAAACGTTCTGGTGGTAAGCAACAAGCCATGGCAATAGTTTAATAACTCACAAAGAAAGACAAATAACGTCGATTGGTGAAATCTTCAACCAACCCCATGAATGAATTCCTCTAGAGACTAGGGAGGAGCTTGTTGAAGAACACGCCATATGAGGTAAAATTTGAATTGGTTTGAAATCATCAAAATGTTTGATATTTTGCAGAAATTTACAAGAATAAGGGAAAGAACCCTAGTGTGTCAAAGAATCAACAATATGATAAGAATTCCCCTAGTGAAGAGCGTGATGAATGCAAAAGAAGTTGAGAATGAAGAATTTTAGAACATGACAAGTCAAGAATTTTCCTAGCAGATCAGAAGGAATCAAGAATAGAATCAAGAATACTTAGGCATGAAACCCGTTGAACATAAGGATTAAAGAAGATCAAAGAAGCATGAAGAATACTTGAAAGAAGGGCATGAAACCCAGCAAATGTAAAGTTTGAAGAGATCGAAGAAGGTATGAAGAATACTGAGCCAAAGGCACGAAGAATGAGAAGGTCTACAAACCGCGAAGTAGTGCATGATAGAAGTTTACCCTGTAGGCATGCATTAGAAGGAAACCCTAAGAATTAGGTGCACTTAAGAGTGTTTTAAGCCCTTAAAATAGGCACAAGCCCTAAGAAGAGGTGCACTGAAGAGTGTTGAGAATCCTAAGAAGGAGGTGCATTTAAGAGTGTTTTAAACCCTTAAAAAAAGCACAAGCCCTAAAAAGAGGCGAATTGAAGAGTTTTGAAAACCCTAAGAAGTAGGTGCACTCAATAGTGTTTGAAGCCCTTAAAATAGACGTGCTGAGGAGTGTTACGAAACCCTACGAGTAGGTGTACTGAAGAGTGTTAGAAACCATAAGAAGTAGGTGCACTAAAGAGTGCTTTGTCATAGCATTATAGGGATGCTTTCTAGCCTTTGAATCGGCACATCTGCCATTAAATGGGCACCTTGGCCCTTAGATGGGTACACTAGCCCTTGAATGGGCATAGCTTAGCCCTTAGATGGGGACAATACCCCTTGAATGGGCACACCTTAGCCCTTAGATGGGCGCACTAGACCTTGAATAGGCACATCCGCCCTTAGATGGGCACTTCAGCCCTTGAATGGTTGCATTAGCATTTGAGTGGGCACACCTTTTCGTAAGAGTGGAAGAGGAAAGAAGACACTGAGAAGTCTAACAGAATGAAGATGAGGGCAAAGACGTCAAGATGGAAGAAGGAAGGACGAAGTGAGAATACTTTGTTAACCTTTGTGTCCTACAAACCTCACAAAAGTAGGGGCTGAGCTATAGACACTAGATCTTTGAGGCTTGATAATGAAATTAAGATGAATGTTGAGTAAAGGAAATGATCAAAATGCCCTTGGAAGCTGAAGAGAAAAGGGTGAGAAGGAATTTACAAAGGATCGCCAAAAAATGACATGCGATTTCAAAAAATCACAGAAATTAATCCAAAAGGAATCTATTGGCGACTCATATACCATTGTTAAGCTGCAGATGTCTAGTTTTCGTAGAAATTTATGAATCACAAATCAGAGTTGAATTCAAAAAGTTATATGCGAAAAAAAAAATGAAGGTCAGAAAGGGCTACATTGAAAAGTGACAAAATAGGAAGGATTGAAGGGAATAGCTGCTCGGCTATTCAACAATAGGCACTTGGTGGTTTGCCAATAGCAGCCCCACTATCAGATAGTTGCCCGATGGTTTGCCAACAATCGCCTATTTGTTGGTCATGTATTTTCAAAAAAATTTCATTAAGGACCTTCCTTTTTTGTATCTTTACTTCCTTTTTCAATTCAACCCCTCTCCTATATAAAACCCCATCCTCTTCACTTTCCAGGACATCCAAAAATCATTTCTCTCTCCCTCTTAAAGACACGCTTAGGAATTCAAGAAGTCTTTTTAGTCTATTATTTTTTTAGGCATCTAATATTACTCTAAACCCGGAAAGGGTACGTCCTGAGAGTAGTTCTTTCTTCTCCCTCCTCTTTTCTAATTTATTTTTCTTGCTTGGAATTAAGCACAACTAGGTTTGTTTATATTTAGAATTAGCATGTTTAGGATTTATTTTTGTGCTTAGCAGCATGTTTAGGGGTTATTATGAATTGTTCTAACCATTATTTATCTTGCGAGCTGAATAAGTGTGTCGAGGTAAGTCTACTTTTCTTTCTTTATTAGAATCATGTCTAGGGGTTTATTTTCTTCGCCAATGCTTAGAACATGCTTAGGAGCACATGTCTAGAATTTTGCTTAGGAGCACATGATTAGAATCATGCTAGGAGAACTTATGATTGCTTTGAAGTATGCTAAGTAAATAGCATAGAATAGGTGTGAATTACCGTAATTACCCTTGAATGCTTGAATTGGGCTAGAATAGCAATGATTGTTCTTGATTGGTGTGATTAGGCTAGAAATGCCATGATTCCTTATAAATTATTATGAATAGGCTAGAATTGCCATGTTTAGGTAGAGTTACCATGATAGAATTATCAAATCTAGGTATAAGTGCCATGATTCTAGATTATGGCTTTAGTTAGAATTTTAATTGATTGTTATAAATACATTTATCAATATACCATGTTTAATTGTATGATGCAATGAAGTGGTGGTAGACTCAGGTTGATGCTGAGGGACCATCACTTAGAATAATTGAATGTATGTTTGAATAATGCCATGAAAGAGGCTTGATAGACATTGAATAGACTCACATATGATGGTGAGCTGAATTCATTATCTATTGAATCTCCATTTGAATTTTTGCATTGAATATGCATGAACATGCTTTTATTATAGAATACTTGATTTATATAAATGCGATATTTTGAAGAGTTTAGAAGTAGAATCACTTTACTTTATTGTTGAAGAACAATTAATGAAATCCTCTTCCCATTCTCACATGTTTGAAAAGGAATGAAACTCTATTCTCCTCCCTCTTTCTTTGTATGAATATACAACTATCTTGATTAAATATCACCTTACCTGTCGTAAAGAAGATAAAATTGGAATGTGTGCATAATGTGTTGATGCGTTCGAAACTAGCAAGCATACTAGTCGCACAAGTAATAAAGTGATAAGTAAGATATCGTTCCCACGAGGATTGATTCTAATTGAATTTGTTATTTTACAGCAAAAACAGAATAAACGGGGGGTTTTTATTGATTGATTAACTAGATGAAATATTAACGCAAGTAAAGAATAACACAAGAATTTAAACAGATTGTAAAGAATCAATTCAGCCCCCTTTTTCGAGAAACTGGTAAGTGTATCCTTCTCTACCACAAGATATGAATTGCAAATTAAGTGTTAGAATTAGTTCATTCCATTACACCATGACTTATCAAATCTCATAGATAATAACAAGCTCTATTACCCCAATCTTTCCTTACTTTGTTGTTAAATAAAACAAGCTCTTTATTTAATCTATCCATTAAACAATCTAGAACAAGCTCTCTGAGTTTAATTCAATGGATGCATTATGATAAGAAAGATAGGTTGATCTAAGCAATAAACACACAAGCTCGGATTATTTAACTTAGGTTATATTCTCCAATTGTAATCTCTGATCACAATTGTGCTACTAATGATTAGAAATTCAAGACAATTACGGATCAAGATTTCTAGTCTAGCAATAGACAAAATCCAGATTATATTCAATTGGCCACCCAAATACAATCCAGCAAGCAATCATAAGCATTAAACATGGGAAAATACAAGCAACTTCAATTAGAGAATTGGATAACAATTCATTGCACAATCAATTCATAAAAACCATATCAAGGGCTTTGAAATCACCCTCAACCAATTCAGATTCAGTTACACATGTTTAAGAACGTGGTAAATACAATACAACATGGACACATTCCAGAAAATGAAAGGGAAGGGAAAAAACTTAGCAAATTTGATGTAATTCTCTTTGGATTGTAGTTCTTCCTCTTTCCAATCTTCCTTTCTCCCTCAAGAACTCCAAGAGATGAAAGAATTCCAGAGCTGAAGCCTCCACCACGTTCTCCCCTCTTCAAGTTATGAAAATAAAACCTAAAATGTGTTTAAATACTCTGCTACAGTGAATTGCTACAGTGCCCCGTATTATACATGCTACAGTGACTTGTGGAATTATATTTCTATACATCTCACACTGTTTTGATTAAAACTTTTGGTACACTGAATGGATTTATAAACCGTAAATTTCTCCAGAAAATAGACTTCGAGAGCTTTCCAACGGTATATAATATGTCATCGGGTTCATTGTATATCAATACAATTAAATCCGAGAAGATGGTTGACAGGCAGAGGTGAAAATGAAGGTTTTACTCCATTTTTGTGCAAGTTGCTCCAAAACTCCTACAAACATCAAAAACACCCAAAAACATAAAAATACCAAGGAATATAGCAAAGAAACATGGACGAATTGATATGAAAATGATATATAAATAGACACTTATCAAATTCTCCCACACTTAGACTTTGCTAGTCCTCGAGCAACTACGACAATATGAAATAAACTAAACCGAAACAGAATCAACAAAAAAATTAAAATACACAAATGCTTCATCTTGCAAATAGGCCTCAAAGATTGTACTTAATTATAACCCAAGGAAAAACTTCAAAATAATGCACTTGATCAAGAATTTCATCTCAAAGATTAGTTTCGCTTCACTTCAATTCCTCAAGTGTGTGTGTGTAGAGCCATTCTCACCTAATCACTTGCAACCCGGATGAGTTTATGCATAAAAATGAATCATATTTAATATTGAAGATGTGTGTATACATGAACTCCATAGGCCTGCTTTTCAAGTCACTCTCCACTAATGTAGACATGCACAACACCAAGGATCAAGTAGGACTTTATTAAGCTTGTAACGTTTGGCTTGGGTGAAGGTATGATCAAGGATAATAATTTGGCTCAAATCACCCACAAACATATAAATCATTCAAGACTATGTAGAGCTCAAGCCTATAACAAAACTTCATTTCAATTCACCAGGTTACTCCCCCAAACTTATTTAGAACACTCAATCTTTTTTTTTTTTTTGCAGAAAACAAAGAAAACTACACCCCCACACTTTGTTGTTTCATTCTTTTTAAGAACACTTAAGGGTATAGATCTCTTATTTTTCTTCTTTTGTTCTTTTTTTTCTTTTTTCTTCTTTTTTTTTTCTTTTTTTTCTTTTTTTTTTATTACACTTCCCCTCCCCCACACTTAAACAACACATTGTCCTCAATGTGTAAGTACGTGGACGATAAGTACAGATTGGCTTTTTTTTTCTTCTTTTTTTTCAAACACAACAGAACTCACTTGCATTGCTCATGACACATCCAAACCTCCTCTAACTTCCCAAAACCAGAACATAGCTCAGAATTTAATTGTGAATGATCTACATGCTCATAGGCAAGGGATAAACTGTTTGGAACAAATTCATTTGAGGTTAGGAAATCTTTTAGTGAGTTAACAAAGAAAAAGGCTTACAAAGGCTCAAAGGGGTACCTAGGGATCAATTTCAATCAAGGTTGGCTATTAAGGCTCAAACGGTCCAAAGATGGCCTAAATCATTTCCCCAATGTTGAACAGTCTAGGATTTCGCATCGAGTGACCATCAAACAAGTTCTAGAATTCATTGAAATCTGAAGAAACATTTAAATTACATAAACTTTCTCTAAGTGAACAAATAACTCAGTGATAATAGCTCAGTGCTCACTGTTGCGCAAGGAATCAAAAGCAAAGCGAAAACCAATAAACATTTTAAGCACACAGATCCATGCATCATTTATCATTTTTCAAGAGTTATTCTTAATTCAATCATTATCTTATCATCGACCCACAAATTGCAAGAAAAGAGGTACGTGGCGTTGTTACACCTGAGTCAAGATTGTATATTTCAACAATCCTTAGGAACAGTAGCCCGCAGACTTAAGGTTTCCAGCCTATATACCTTTATTATGAAAGAACAAAACAAGAAACAAGATACTTCAAACAACATGAAATAAACAAACTATAGATTTACTTAGAGAGAATGTGTTTCAAGGGTTAAAGAAACCCCATATTCTGCCATCCTCAGGTTTTTCCACAATTTTTTTTTTGAATCGAAACTGATAAAGACAAAAACATATAACAACTCCAAATTACACAAAATTAAACTTACTCATAAAATAACAAAGTCCAACAAGCCAACAAACAAAAACAAGTTAGTTAAAATGGGTCTAAAAAGTTTAGAAGTTAGCCTCCTTATTCAGCCATTATGGATTAAAGAGATCCAGAATGCGTTTTAAGAGAACTTGAACTTTTTAAGCCACCACTCTAAAAACCGAGATTAGAAAATATTACCTGGGACGAAAGAAATAACCTGAAAAAGCTCAAAAGAAATAACATGAAAAATCTCAAATAAACACACTAAAAAGAAAGTAAACAAAAATGAAACAAACCAATGGATAGAGATTACAAATGGAGCGTTAAATCCAGTCTACGCCTTTTATTGCCTTCTCCAAACCAATCTATCTATGATCGTTGTTGTGATCAGGTCGAAAGATCTCGAATTCTGGAGTTTATCAATTAACTCCCCTTGCCAGTTGAAGCTGTAACCTGGATTTGCCTCGCCGACGGTGAGATGAAGTTTTTTTCTACAGCTTGATCAAGAAAGGACAACAAACCATCAAAAAAATTATTAACATTTAACAAACCAATGGGTTTCCGATGGATGTTTAGATGTGCCCAAGAGGTGATTTGAAATATCTCCTCTAATGTACCATAACCACCAGGCAAAGCTATAAATGCATCAGATTTAATGACCATATGTGCAATACGCTCATGCATGCTAGAGACCTATAACTCTTCCCCCATTGTGTTGCCTATGATATCTCGCACAGCTAATGGTTTAGGGATAATGCCGAGAACTTTACTTCCTCCC
Organism: Boswellia sacra; assembly: GCA_013180625.2. Taxonomy (NCBI): domain Eukaryota; kingdom Viridiplantae; phylum Streptophyta; class Magnoliopsida; order Sapindales; family Burseraceae; genus Boswellia; species Boswellia sacra. The sequence continues at coordinate 10,582 of SNVD02003670.1, forward strand.
AAGGATGCAGCTGTCGACACACACCCCATTAACCAAGACTACCCCCTCCATAAATCAAATGAATACCCCTCGCAGCTAATGTCCTACCAAGATCGAGAGCTGCTGTTGTAAACTCTCTATCTTTACCAAATTGCGATCCATAAAATACGCAAATATTTTGGAATTGTCGAATTGGTGTTTTCTCCATCTCTACAAGTGCTCTAAACTTGTGTAAAACAATGGTGTACGTTAGGTATTATGCGATTCAAGTGCAAGACAGTTATAAAATGACATTTGAAAACATGCAGAATGGATATATACATACGTAAAACTCATAAATTTGACACATGGGGACATAATTTCGGTGGGGGCTGTTCGATGCAGATTTATCGCCCCCAAGTTTTGAAAAAAATGAGATATGCTTTCGGCGAGGTTTGACAAAACCTACACACTTGTCTTCCACGTGAAGCATGAAAAATGGAAATATACTTTCGATGGGGTTTGACAAAACCGCCACACTTGTCTCCCACGTGAAGCATTAAAAGTGGAGATACACTTTCGGCGGAGGTTGACAAAACCTCCACACTTATCTCTCACGTGTACTTATGCCATAGGGTAGTCATATGGTTTGTCAAAAAAGAAAACTTGAAATTAAAACAAACAAAATCAACAAACAACAACAACACAAAAACAACATTGATAATCAGATCAAACGAAACAAGAAAGAAATAAAATTCGACAACAAAAACACACATTCAAATATACACGTAGTTGTGATTGTGGCTCACATCTTCCTCTGGTTTTACGTCCAGTAACGTCTGAAACGCCTTCTCTGAGTCGGGGATTTGCTTCCCATCCAGTTTTCTTATAAACTGGCAAACAGGATCGTTTTTAGTCAGATTCCCTAGACTATAATACTGCAATTCATCACGAAATTGTGTCCAAAGATTAAGCAATTCACGCTGAACAAGTCCACAAGAATGTGACTCAAGAGTTAATAAAACATTATCCAGCGACTCATTACTCAAACCATTCTTAATAAACGAAAGTTTATCTTCTCTGTTCTTAGACACAAAACCTAATGAACGACAAGTCTGGTTACAATTCCATCTAGCACATTTATAACATACTTGTAACCTTTTCGCTCTTCGCCTCTTGGCGTAGTAGCTTTTTCCTAGAACAGGCATGTATTTTGCGAGATTAATGTCCGGCTCACCGGACAATCTCACCTTGGCTTCGATAAGCCATCGGATATCAGCAGGCACATTTAGGAGCATCAATGCCCAAAGTCTAGTCATCCGTACTTTATAAATTTTAAACACAGCATTTTGAGGAAGTGAAGGAAATATTTACAAAGGTTCGATAGAAAGATATCAGCATCCATTGAAGAGAAGAAAAGGAGAGATATTACCGATAATGCGATTGAGTTTGTTCTTCTCCAATATATGCACGCTTCAAACCTTCAAGCAATGGCTTCAATTACTTGTTTATACGGTGTTTCCTCACAGCTGTTGACAAAATGAGCCAAAGTACGAAGATATCAATAAACAAAAGGAAAAGAAAGAGCAAAAACGAAACTAAAGACACATAAAAGAGATAACAACACAATAGCAAACAGAAGTAAAAAAAAACAAGTAAAAAAATATAAAAACAAATAAGACAGATGCAAAGAGAGATAAAAATTGATCAATTTGATGGCCTACTAAAGGAATCTCCTCGAGACAGAAAAATCGATCATTATTACCTTATTTTATTTTTCTTTTCTTTTTTTTTATTTTTCAAAAACATTGGGTTGCCTCCCAATAAGCGCTTGGTTTAACGTCCTCAGCCCGACATTGGTTCCATCATGGCAAGGTCCAATCTTCGCTGTGCTTCTCTAGTGGGCTTGGATCCTTTTTCCAACAAGATACGGTCCATGCATATGGCTGGGCCTTGGATGTCAACAATCGTCCACCCAATAGCTGTTTTGTGATCTCTAAGTACTCGGACGAGTTTCTATTCTTGTAGTGGTGCAAGGCCCATTTCTATTGTAACTAGCAAAGGATCTTTGTCACCCAAAAACACATGCCTCAAATAATCTGGAAGTAGCTTAAGCTCCAATGTATTGGCTTTCATCACAGAAGGAAGAAGTTTCTCATTAGATAAAGGCAATTCAATGTACGAAACATCATACCTGTTTGTGATTATAGCTATAGTCTAATCTAAGCATGCCATAGATTCCTCCATTTCTTCGACGACATTCTTGTATCAACCTTCTTGGTTCTTTGGAATTTTCTGTCCCTATTGTCACTAATAGGCCATTTCCCAATCATCCTTGCGAGTTAACTCAAAATAATGTTGTGCCAAATGAGAATCAATAATGTCCAACTGCAAAGAGAATGCAAGTCACTAGGGTACCTCATTGCCTCGAAAATATTGAAAACGGATCACTTGCCATTCAAACTCCATGTGAAAAGTGTGCCAATCAATGAACGAGTCAATCTTGGTATCTAGCATTTTTCCCGATTAGGTTGGTCAGTCCCTAAAAGGAATCAGAGATTGATTAGGAGATGTCTCTATACTCTATTTTCAGGGACATGATGAAGTCTGCTGGAAAAACCATTTGATTCACCTGCACAAGCACATCTTCCACAACTCTTTTGCGATATGCATTAAAATGATCAGCAAACTGAATGGTAATACAAGTTTTCGCAAAAGGTCCAAGATTTAAAGAAGCATAAATAGAATATGGCATGACATTAATAGATGCTCCTAAATCTAACATAGCTCTTTCAAACTTGGTATTACCAATGGGGCATGGAATGGTGAACGTACCTGGATCTTTGCATTTCGGAGGAATTTTTCTTTGCAATACAGCTGAAACATTTCCCCCACACTCTTACACCGCTTCTAATTCCTGTCTTAACGTTCTTTTGTTTGGTGCATAATCTCGTTCAAACTATTTCGCTATAACGGTAGGACTTGCCATTAATACGAATATGTCTAGAAGTGGTATATTTATCCTCGATTTGTAGAAGTTTTCAGGATTTTGTGTCTTGTCCCTCCTTCTTTGGATTTTGCAAATCTGCTAGGAAATTGGTGGAGTGAGAACATAAGAAGGACTTTGAGTTTGTAAGATCCCTACCCTTAGAAGATGATGTGTTGATTCTGGACTGATAAGTGGTGTCATCTTACCTTCATCAGTTGCTGAATTCTTGTTAGGCTTTTCGGATTAATTTTCGGCCCCTCTGTTCCATTTGCGTCTCCATTCGAATTTGCCTCTCCACTTCGCAAGTTAATCGCACTAGCATTCTCTCTTGGATTGATCACCGTTTGAGAAGCTAATTTTTCTGAGTCTTGGCCCTCGAATTTGATCATGCTAGTAGCCAATTGTCCCATTTGATTTGCCAGGTTTTGGATACTTGCCCCAGTTTCCTGCTGGAATTGCATTGTGTTAGCTGTCTCTTATACACATCTAGATGTGTATAAGAGACAGGTTTTGTGAAGCTGGTTGCGGTGCTGGATGTGGCATTGGTGGTGGTTGCATTTGAAAAGGTTGCTGCACTCTAGTTTGATTGAAACCTTGTGGCCGATTTGGTATCACATTTGGAGTGATTGGTTGATGATTCCAGTAACTGAAATTATGTTGATCTTCCCATCCAGCATTATAAGTGCTAGAGAAAGGATCATACTATTGCCTTGGTTGTCCTGGAAATCCACCCATGGCATTGGCCCGTTCCATATATTCTTCCTGTAAAGTTGGATATATGTCGATTGAATGCTCCATGGTAGAATATATCCCACATGCATAAGATTTCTGCATATCTCCTACAGCCATGTTTTCCACAAGAGAAGTTAGCTCAGAAAGTTGTTGTTCAATGTTCTGAGTGCTTAACTCATTTACACTCCAATGAAATTGTGGCTCAAATCGGCTACTGAATTGTTGGAAGTTTACTGCCATGTCGTCTAAACACAAACAATCAAAAATGAAAAACAAACAAAAATATGAATCAACAATGAAAACAAAATAACAAATCGATTAGAAAATCAATCCCCGGCAACGGCGACCACACAGAACACACTTGATGCGTTCGAAACTAGCAAGCATACTAGTCGCACAAGTAATAAAGTGATAAGTAAGATATCGTTCCCACGAGGATTGATTCTAATTGAATTTGTTATTAGAAAGCAACAATAAACTAAATGAGGGGGGTTTTGTTGATTGATTAACTAGATGAAATATTAATGCAAGCAAAGAATAACACAATGTAAATTTAAACAGATTGAAAAATCAATGAGAGAAACCTGGTTAAGGGATCCTTCTCTACCACAAGATATGGATTTGCGAATTAATTGAAGAATTGTCATCCAATTACACCATTGAAATTACCAACCGTAGATAACAACAAGCTCTGTTATCCCAATTTTTCCTTACTTTGTTGTTAAACAAAACAGGCTCTTTATTTAATCTCTATCCATTAAACAACCTAGAACAAGCTCTCTAAATTTATTTCAATGGATGCATTACGATAAGAAAGATAGGTTGATCTAAGCAATAAACACACAAGCTCGGATTATTTACTTAGGTTGTATTATCCAATTGCAATCTCTGATCACAATTTTGCTACTAAGGATTAGAAATTCAAGACAATTACGGATCAAGATTTCTAGTCTAGCAATAGACAACAACCAAATTATATTTAGTTGGCCATTCGAAATACAATCCAGCAAGCAATCATAAGCATTAGATATAGGAAAATACAAGCAAATTCAATTAGAGAATTGGATAACACTTCTTGCACAATCAACTTACAAAAACCATATCAGGGGCTTTGAAATCACCCTCAACCAATTCAGATTCAGTTACACATGTTTAAGAATGTGGTAAATACAATACAACATGGAGACATTCCAGAAAATGAAAGGGAGGGAAAAACTTAGCAAATTTGATGTAATTCTCTTTGGATTGTAGTTCTTCCTCTTTCCAAGCTTCCTTTCTCCTTCAAGAACTCCAAGAGATGAAAGAATTCCAGAGCTTCAGCCTCTACCACGTTCTACCCTCTTCAAGTTATGAAAATAAAACCCTAAAATGTGTTTAAATACTCTGCTACAGTAACCTGCTACAGTGTCCCGTATTATACATGCTACAGTGATTTGTGGAATTACATTTCTCTACTTCTCACACTGTTTTGATTACAACTTTTGGTACACTGAATGGATTTATAAACCGTAAATTTCTCCAGAAAATAGACTTCGAGAGCTTTCCAACGGTATATAATATTTCATAGGGTTCATTGTATATCAATACAATTAAATCCGAGAAGATGGTTGACTAGCAGAGGTGAAAATGAAGGGTTTCACTCCATTTTTGTGCAAGTTGCTTCAAAACTCCTACAAATATCAAAACCACACAAAAACATAAAAATACCAAGGAATATAGCAAAGAAACATGGACAAATTGATATGAAAATGATATATAAATAGCACTTATCATGTGTGCATAAAACAAAGCAACTTAGGTGGACTGTATAACACATGAGCTATTTTAATTTGGTATACCCTAGTGGAGGCCAAATTTTGATTCGGGTGAGGCGAGTGGCTTGTATCTAACTTCTTGAATCCATCTCTGAAGGGATGAAGGTAGTTTAGGTCTTGAAGCGAGGGATCGGATTGCCCCCATTCATTCCCAATTGAATAATTGGGTGATGACTCCATTTCTTCAGACGTGCCCATGGCTCATTTGTGTTCCCATAAGTCTCAAAAGAGGCTTTGACACAGTGTCATAGTAGCAAACGCTCTAGCGGGATGAAAGCCCTATTCACAATATTATATTAAGACCTGTTTGTTTCGGCTTCTTCAAGTAGTGCCTATTAAAGCCTGTTTGGTTGGGCTTCTCCAAATAGAGCTTATTGAAGTTGATCTTTTAGAAGTAGAGCTGGCTAATGATTGTTTAGTTGTCAATTAAAAAAACTCTTTTAAATCAATAGCTAGTTTGATTACATAAAATAAAAAAGTACTTTCTAATGATAAAATTACCATAAGGGAATACAAATGCACGAAAAAAGAATTTATCAACATACAAAAAAAGAAAAAAAACTTACAGTGGAAGGGAAGTCTAACGTGAATTTGATGAGTTGATTCACCTCCACTTTTTTTTTTTTTTGTTGCTAAAGTGGTTGGCGATAGTTGATTCTTTCATATTAGACTTTTACTAAATAAAAGGATATGGTGGAATTTCAAGAATAATATGAGGATATTTAAGACATTTTATAGTCTTCTAAAAAAAGCGCAAGAACAGTTTTTCTCAAAAACATCAATTTGGGCTTCTCGCAATAGACATAAAACAACATTTTTAATAATCTATAAGCTCTTCTTAGGTGACAACCAAACGATACAAAAAATGTTTAATAGAGCTTTTGGAATTAAAAAGGCTCTTTTTTAAAGTAAAGAAACCCAACCAAACATGTCCGAAGTAGATCTTTTTGGAGTATAGCTTTTATTAATAAGATATTGATTATTTGATGGAATAGATATATAGGCACTTATTATAATTATATTATCAAAATAGAGTTTTATTATAAACAAAGAATAAAGTGAAATATTTAAAATTAAATGAGGGTATCTTTTATATTTCAAAACTTAAAAAAAAAAAAATTCTCAAAAGTCTCAATTTCGAGCTTCTCTTAGAAGACATATTATATATTTTTTAATCCTCTGTAACTTCTTCATAGATGGGAATCGAACGATATAAACTAGAGTTAAAAGAGTTTTTAACATTAAGAAAACTATTTTGATCAGTAGACAAATTCAAACAAATACACTCTAAATCCCTATGTGTTTGATGCTGAAATTATGCGGCTGACAAGGGCAGATGGTGAGTGGTCTAGAAATTCTCCTTTGAAAAAACTGTTGAAGAATCTGAGTTAAAGGTGAAGGTGGGCACTTAAATAACATTCAACGTCATCATCAGCTGAATTAGATAAGCTAAGCTAGACATTGAGTGGTTACCAGATGGCACCGATGCATGGTCTAATCTGATAGCCAATAAGAAAGCCGTGGAAGAAAAAATATTCTTTTTTGCTTTACAGCCCTCCAAATATTCCAAGAGAATTTTTCTTACTTGCTTTTCTTAATGGCCTTGCCACCAGCACTATAAGAAGCCAAAGAAGATGAACATATTTCCAGGAAAATTTGTTAATTTTCCCGGGGTAGTCTAGTCTGGAATGACTAGTTGTGTCAAGCTTGACGTTCATACAGAAGATCACACTCCAAACAAATGGAGTGTTTCATTAGGTGAAGATGTGTTCAAAAGATTTCTCTCCCAGGGTAACCCAACTGTGCATAAGGCATTTGGTGATGGCTCTCTGTTCAGTCCATTGTTGTTCCGAAAATTTTTTGATCCTTCTGATGCTTTTCCTCTATGGGAATTTGAGTCAGATATCTTGTTATCTCATCTCCGGAACACCGGTCAGAGCAGTGTTGATTGGTTCCAGACTGACCAAGCTTATGTACTAAAAGCTGAACTACCAGGTAAGGACAGCTTTTTCAA
>SNVD02003671.1:0-18006 GCA_013180625.2 Boswellia sacra
ATTTAACTAGTTCCTATCTGATTTCTTCAAGTTGATTTTTCATTTAATCTTTTAATTTCTTTCGGTTTGAATCACTTGTCATGTTGTTGCAGTTCTTGTGCTCTCAGCTCGCTCTTCTGTAGATTTCTGAGCTATTTGTAGGTAATTTTTATAATCTTTCACTTTTCCTTTATTGTTCAATTTTTGTTTGATCAGAGTTTTCTCTCTTTGTTTGTTTTCTTCTTTAAAATTGGCAGTTAGATAATAAATTTATTGTGTTTACTTTGCAAGTAATTGAAATTTCTATCTATTTGCTTCTTTCATAAAATTGTAATTGTTTAATACATTGAAATTTATTGTTCAAGTATTTGAAATTTGGCTTCTTTCACAAAATAAAGTTTGGTGAGGCTAAAACAAAGTTTGGTGAGGCCAAGAATTCATTAGATTTAGTTAGTTCATTAAAATACCATAAACTAAGTTTAAGGTATTATGTCATATTACTTGTAGATGTTCGGAGGAGTATAGGAAGGGTGCACTAAATTATGTTAACAAGGCTCGTGAAAATTCAAGAAACTCGGACATTATAGTGTGCCCTTGCAAACAATGTAAGAATGTACAACGCCATCACTTTAACATAGTGTATGAGCACTTAGTTATCAAGGGAATGGATCCTACTTATACTATATAGGTCCTTCATGGAGAGAGTTATAGTACATCAATGCAAAATGAAGATATTGAAATGATGGATACCTTTAGGATGTATAGGGATCATATAGGTTTTGAAGAAGGAAATATTTCACATAATGATAGTGAAACAAGCAAGGAAGAGCTTACAAACTGTCTGGATGGTCAACTTGAAAGCTATTTTGATGTGGACAATCAATGATTTTCCAACATATGCCAGTATGTCTGGATGGTCTACCAAAGGAAAATTTGCTTGTCCAATTTGTTGTCAAAACACATGCTCTGAATGGCTACCATATAGTAAGAAATTTGCTTATATGGGTCTTATATTGTTGTTCTAGAAGAATGTTTTGGTATTAGAAGTGTTTTTGATATGTTATGTACTTTTGGAAAATGCTAATAAATAGATGGAACTCTGCCAAAATTTTTTTAGATTGTTATGACAACTATTTTTTTTAATAAATTTAACTTGGCATAAGATTGTGTTTAAAATAACTAATTTGTTAATATTTTCTTGTGTAGGCCTTGTTGGTGTTTACTAAAATCTTCAAGATGATGAAAGTGTTAAGGAGGAGAAGACACTTTGATTTCTAATGGTTGTTTCATTTGTGGTACTTTAAACACTCAAATCATCTAGTACTTGTTATTTTCTTATTGTTCATGTACGTTACTTATTTTCAATTCCAATGCTTCTTACTTGTTGTATAGATACAAGTATTTAAACTTTTACTATTGTAATGATATTCATTTCAATTTAAATATGCAATTTGATATTATATATAATTGTTAACTTGAATGTAATCATTCCTATTATGAAGTATATAGTTATAAAATATTACAAGTATCACAAATTATCCAAAAATTTATAAAAATATATATGCATTTATTTTTTATATATATATTATACCTACGGCAACGTGCAATGCACGTTGCCATTAACGGTATACAGCAACGTGCATTGTACGTTGCGAATTCAGATATAGCAACGTGCAATGCACGTTGCTATTTGAGATACAGCAACGTGCATTGCACGTTGCTAAAAGTTTATAATTTTTGGGTATTTAACAACGTGCGATGCACGTTGCGAAATCTCAAATAGCAACATGCAAAACGGCCTACGACAACGTGCATTGCACGTTGCGAAATGTCCTGGACTTTTCACAACAGGCAGAACAGCAACATGCGCCTGCACGTTGCCGTAGGCTATTTTTCTACTAGTGTCAAGATCTTAAAACAAAAAGTCAAAACACTTCCTTGCCTAGGAATTCCACATTTTGATGCCTTTATGATTGTAGAAACAGATGCCTTTGAAATAGGATATGGAGGTATTCTTAAGAAAAAAATTACCAGAGTCAAATAAAGAAGACTTAGTTAGGTATCTTCAGGATTATGGCTCAGACCACAAAAGAATTATTCAGCTATTAAAAGGAAATTTTATCAATTGTTTTATGTATTACAAAATTTCAAGATGATTTATTAAAAAAAACATTTTTACTCCGTATTGATTGCAAATTTGCAAAAGAAGTTTTATAAAACGATGTTAAAAATTTAGTTTCTAAACAAATTTTTACAAGATGACAAGCAATTTTATCCGTATTTGATTTTGAAATTGAATTTATTAAAGGAGAAAATAATTCTATCCTAGATTTCTTAACAAGAGAATTTTTGCAGGACAAGATCAGAGAGTGAAACATTTGTTGAGGATAGTCAAAATGTCAAATAAAAAGATTATGAAGGCTAGTGATTACGTCATGGCAAAAACTAATCAATCTATTCAAGTTGCAGGTGTGGGAAAAGTTTCCATCGCAAATACTTATTAAGTTTTAGCTGAATATCCTCCTTTGTCATTTTGTCAAGCTGTAACAGGGTCATCTACCCAACCAACTACTCAATTAGCAACTGGGTCGTCTACCCAGATAGGTTTGTCTACCCAAAAGTCTAATTATATAACCAAGAGTCAGCGTCAACATCTCCAAGTTACTCAATATACTAAGCTAGTTTCCTTAGTCGAATTAAAATCCCTTACCCAAAGATTATTTCTTTCAAATTGTCAATATATTACAGATAACCCACTAAAAAATCGTCAATTTTATGAGCTGATTCTAATAGATACTGATAGCATAGAAATAGTTCATCATAAAGATTCCAAAAATCTTGACCAAATTTCTTACTCAACTTGTAAAATAAAGAAAGTAAAAACCCCTAAAGAATTTGGTACCTAATCTATCTGAACTAATGTTTCTTTTCAATTCCTTATGAACCAAATGGTTAAAATTATGTAGATTCTCAGAAAGCTTTGTTCAATATGTTTCACCTTAGAACATTTGATCATTCGTGGTTTATCATTTTCATACTAGGTGTCAAAAGTTTTATCCATCCTGGTTCTTAGAATGGTAGTATTATTTAGGACTTAACCCAATAATTTATCTAGAACAGCTTAATCAACTATCCTTTCCTTATTACAAAAAACATGTTGATACCCCATACCAACCTTTTGTCCAACAAATTAGTTTCCATATAGATTTTTAAATTCTATGGATTTTATCCTGGTCATATACTATTGAGCCTTATTATTCAAATTGCTATTTGTCACTAGTTAGAGAATTTCGAATTAAGTGGTGGGACAAGTATGATATTTCAAGATGCTCAATTCAAAATATTCAACAATGGATCAAATCCGGTAAAAAGCCCATGCAAACTCAAGCCAAACCCAAAGAAAGATCAATCAAGCCCAATACTCCACTAAAGACAGAAGTCCAAGCCCAAGACAAGTCAACATCATCAAAAAGTTCCAAGAGGAAGTCAAAAAGTAAATAGCTCAAGCAATTGATGACACTTATTCAACAGATTTCAGACAGCTCATTAGAGAGTACTCTAGAAAATCTAGATGAAGATCCGTTTGGTGGGCCACTTTCTCAAGATCCTTATGATCTATAAAGTCAAGAAAGTCCAGCCCATATCCAATTCACTTTCTAGAAGGTCAGTGGAAAAATATAGCAAGCAAGCTTCCACGTTTACTCAAGCCTATCAAGAATAGTAAAAAGCAAATATTATTGCCAAAAGTAATCATCATTGTATTTTACATATATTAATCTTAGTAAAAAAAAGTTTAAAGTTAGTAATATTTATCATAGACTTAAAATGTTTTGAAGTCCGTTTATCAAGTCTATATAAAGTCTTTTGTAATCAAATCAAAGGCATCGGCTAAAAGTGTGAGACCTTGCCTTACGAAGTTCTCTTGTAATTTTCAACTAAAAGTTTTCAAATAAAAAGTAAGTTTTATTCATCTCTTACTTTCAATATTTTAAATTTGTTATTTAAATGACTCATTTTACTTTTATGTTTTATTAAATTATTGCTTTCAATACTCCATGTATATATTGTTTTACTTTATTTCTAACTTTTATCGATCCTGTTTCCCCAATTTGGTACTCCATATATATATTGTTTTACTTTACTTCCTACATTTATCGATCATGTTTCCCGAATTTGGTATTAGAGCCATAAGGATAATAAAACTCTAGATAAATGACAGAAAAGAGAGAATTAAGAGAACATCTTAGAAGACATAGAATTGAATATAGAAACATAAAAAATCTTCTTAAAAATAGTTGGTATAGAATATCACGTAGAGATAGATTAGATTTAATGATACAAATGATCGGCTTCAAGACCATATTTATGATCTAGAAATATATTACTGGATGCTTTGCGGAAGAGGAAGAATTTAGAGAAATTATAATTATAGATATCATTTTAGAATTAATCATGTAGAAAAAACTCAAGTAGAGGACAAAGATGGGTTTGTAACTATTCAAGAAACTCAAAATGCTGTAGAAATATTAATATATACAAATTCAATGCATTTCATAGAAAATCCTAAAGAGGAATTAGCTAGTTCAAAAATAATTCTAACAAATCTTAGATGTCCAACCTTAGGAGATTTCAGATGGTAAAAGGATGCATTTTTAACAAATATATTTAAGAGATAACTCTGCAATGCTTCTTTCTGGAAAGAGAGATTTATTGCAAGATTACCGAAATTCTTTTCTGAAAAAATAATCAATAAATTAATAGAGATAATAGGAGTAGATTCAATTCCCTAGGATAATATAACATATGGTCAATTGTTTGCTTTTATTAAAAAAGAAGGCTTAGCAATATGTGAAAAACAAAAAGAAAAAAGAAAAATCGAAAGTTTTAGCAAAACTGTGGGATCTTTCTGTGAACAATATGGTTATAAAAATCTTAAGCCACCATCATAGACCTATGAATAGTGCAACGGAGATGGAATTTCTTCTTATGATAAACCTGCTAGGTAATTAATATTTACGATTTGAATTTGTGGTGTTTTGTCGAAGTGAAGTGAAGCATCTAAGTCGCTTGATGATATACTTGTACTGTGGAAATGAAAATATAATTTGATGTGTCGGATGCCGATGGTGTGATGGGGTCCGTTGAAAATATAATTTACATTTATTGTAATTTATTGCTATTCTATCTAAAACCAGCGTTGGTTCATGGTGATCGAGTTAACAATTCCCCACGTGTCAGCATGATATGTCAAATATCTAAAATACAGTAGCCCATTTTCTTTTATTATCGTCAATTTTATCGAGAATTAGGATTTAGCTTCACCTTAATTTTTGTAGATCTTGTATTATATAAATTTTATTAACTTTGAATGATTGAGATCTATTATATTTACTCTATTATCTTATTTATTATATATTAACCACCGATTATATATTTATATCTTTTTAACATGATGGTCAGATCAAAAGAAAATTCTAATCTTTTTATCGAATAGAGGTTTTCTTATTGATAATTTATTTTAACGTACAATATTTTCTATTTTACAATCAACTTTACATTGAACAAACAGATTAATTGATGCGTTCGAAACTAGCAAGTATACTAGTCGCACAAGTAATAAAGTGATGAGTAAGATATCGTTCCCACGAGGATTGATTCTAATTAAATTTGTTATTCGAAAGCGAAAACAGAATAAATGGGGAGTTTTGTTGATTGATTAACTAGATGAAATATTAATGCAAATGAAGAATAACACAATGCAAACTTAATTGAAGTGAGAATTAATCAATGACAAAAATTTGGCTAAGGGATCATTCTCTACCACAAGATATGGATTTGCGAATAAATCATAGAATTGTCATCCAATTACACCATTGAAATTATCAACCTTAGATAACAACAAGCTCTGTTATCCCAATCTTTCCTTACTTTGTTGTTAAATAAAACAGGCTCTTTATTTAATCTCTAACCATTAAACAAACTAGAACAAGCTCTCTAAATTTAATTCAATGGATGCATTACGATAAGAAAGATAGGTTGATCTAAGCAATAAACACACAAGCTCGGATTATTTAACTTAGGTTGTATTCTCCAATTGCAATCTCTGATCACAATTTTGCTACTAATGATTAGAAATCAAGACAATTACGGATCAAGATTTCTAGTCTAGCAATAGACGACATCCAAATTATATTTAGTTGGCCACCCAAATACAATCAGCAAGCAATCATAAGCATTAAATATGGGAGAATACAAGCAACTTCAATTAGAGAATTGGATAACAATATCTTGCACAATCAACTCACAAAAACCATATCAAGGGCTTTGAAATCACCCTCAACCAATTCAGATTTAGTTACACATATTCAGACACAATACAAATACAATACAAAAACATTTCAGAAAATGAAAGGGAAAGGGAAAACTTAGCAAATTAGATGAAAATCTCCTAGGATTTGTAGTTCTTCCTCTTTCCAAGCCTTCAATCTCCTTCAAGAACTCCAAGAGATGGGAGAAATCCAAAGATGCAGCCTCTAACACGTTCTCCCCCTCTTCAAGTTATCAAAACAAAACCCTAAAATATGTTTATATACTCTGCTACAGTAACCTGCTACAGTACCCCGTATTATACATGCTACAGAGATTTGTGAAATTATATTTCTACACTTCTCACACTGTTTTGATTATAACTTTTGGTACACTGAATGGATTCATGAACCGTAAAATTCTCTAGAAAATAGACTTCGAGAGCTTTCCAACGGTATATAACATGTCATCGGATTCATTGTATATCAATACAATTAAATCCGAGAAGATGGTTGACTAGCAGAGGTGAAAATGAAGGGTTTTACTCCATTTTTGTGCAAGTTGCTCCAAAACTCCTACAAACATCCAAAACCACACAAAAACATAAAAATACTAAGGAATATAGCAAAGAAACATAGACGAATTGATATGAAAGTAATACATAAATAAACACCTATCATTAATCTTTAATGGATATGTAACTAACTATATATTTCAAATACTACGTAACTTAATGTTGTATAAAATATAAATAAAATTGATATTTAAGCTGACTCGTGACGCATTCAATGACGGAGGAACAGTGGATCCATTAACAGCTAGGTACATTTGATCTTTAATGCATGGCCATATTGTTAAGTTTTAGAAATTGATAATATTGAAAGTGACTTAAAAGTTTCAACCATCACATGTAAATTATGTTTATGGATCAGTGTGCATCACATGCAACGATGTCAAATACGACAAAATTTATAGCTATTCGCAGAATAAGAATTGCATGTTTCATGTTTAACGGAAATGTATTTTGTACTGGGAACTTGTGGCATCTTGGCTTGACTTAATTTCGTAATATTTACATATATTTTCTTTCAAAACGAAGAAATTTTATACTCCATTTATTCCGAAATCAATGATATTGATGAACACTTAAATATGCATGTTTAATAAGAGTTTAATTCATCATATTGCATTAATAGTGTCATTAAATTCCTCAACTTAAGCATATTTGTAGCATTTGCATCTTTGGAATTAATTTCTCTTAATTTTGGTTTTGTTGTAGGTTCGGTAAAATGGGTATAACTTTCTATTTATAGATCAGAATGGTGCAAATCTTAATGTTTTGGAAAGCTGATTCAATTGTCTACAAGATTGCATTTCACAAGCATAATCAAATTCGGGCTCTTAGTGGACCAAAATTGGGCTTGAAGTGAACCCATCTACAGTCTCGGCCCAGTCTGACCAGGCCTCAGTATTTGGACCGTATCTCTCAAAATACGTATCCAAATTGTGCAAATCAATATGTTCTAGAAAGCTGAGAGAAATATCTACAACTTTCATGAAGAATGTGATTAAAATTCACAACATTTCGATGTCAAAATTGATGGTCAAAGTCGGTGCCTAATGATCCCAATTGTCAAAGATATTTACAACTAATATTTGACAATTGTGCCCTTGTAATTTGACAAATTTGCCCCTGGATGTATCTATAAATAGGGGTGCCTTGTGACCCATTGGGGCATCTTGGCCTTGGCTGGAACATTTTGGCTTTGGCTAGGATCTTGTATTGTGTTTTGTGTGTTTATGTTATTAATGAATTTCCTTTTTCTTGCATTTTATTTTCTTTCTATTATAATGTTCTTCTAATTTCTCTTTGCTAAGGTGAAAGGGTGAAACCCTTGATATGAGAATAAGGATTCTCTAACCCTTAATATGTGCTTAATAATCTTAATCTTATAATGTTTATTCAATATGATTTATATTTAATTTCTTAATCAATCTTGACACCACTCGTAAAGTGGAGGTCTTGATCCATTGTCGACAATCCTTGGCACATCAAATGCTTGGATCCTTTCTAGATGATGTATGGTTCTTCCTTACCGACACGAATCTAGTTAGGAACCTTGATTTGTTGTAGACATATGGTGATTGGCACATTGGATGCTTGACCCATTTACAAGAAGTGGTATAAATATTGGTAATGAAACAAATATAATTCATATAACTAAAATGGGTTAATTATCCTTATTTGAAATATCAAGGGCGGATCCCCTAACCTTAGCCTTCATTGTTATTGTGTTAATTCCTTTTGTATTTTAATTATTCTATTGTTTATGAACTTTTTATTTTATTTACTATGGTAGGTTCTACCACCTTATGAAATTGTTCTTTAATTTACTATGGTTGGTTATACCACCTATTTCCATGGATGGTTTTACCTCCTCTTGCTTTTTGTTTTATATTTGAATGGTCGGTAATACCGCCTACCATCTTACATATTTATTGATATTATCTTGTAATTTTCTTGAATTATTCATATCATATTTGCTTATCTTATAACTTGTAACGCTAAAATCCCCTTCCTCGTGGATCGACCTCGGTCTCACCGGGTTTATTACTTCGACACTCCTATACTTGGGAGACAATCCTTTTTCGGATGTGTCAAGTTTTTGGCGCCGTTGTCAGGGAAGTTAAAAATTGGTGTGCAAAATTGTAAGTATTCTCTTTTCTCATTTCTATTTTTATTTTTCTTGTATGTGTTTCTCTTTTCTCTCCTCATTTCTATTTTTATTTTTCTTTCATGTGCTCATCTTTTCTTTCTCTTTACATTAGTTGGTAGAATTGTTTGTAGCCACTGATCTTCTTTGGAAAACATGCTCATACCCAACAAAGGACATTAATGGATTACATAAGAACTCATGCACAATCATGCATAGTCTTCCCTCATGGTGCAAAATATTTCAACCATGAATCGGATTTCATTCAATTCTTACCCCACTTTCATGGCCTAGATGTTGAAAACCCATTTTTGCATTTGAGAGAATTTAAAGATTTTTGCAATATCTATTGTGACCTAAATTGTAGCATAAACATCTTTAGATTAAAGCTTTTTCCTTTTTCTTTAAAAGATAAAGCTAAAACATGGCTACAAAATATTAGGTCAGGATCCATTAGTTCATGGGATGAAATGCAACAACAATTTTTGAAAAAATTCTTTCCTCCCTATAGAACAAATTCTCTCAAAAGGCAAATCATCAATTTCACTCAAAAACAAGGAGAGACCTTTTATCAATGTTGGGATAGGTATAAAGCATTGCTTAATACTTGTCCTCATCATGGTTGGAAACATGGGAACTAGTTCTAATTTTCTATGAAGGTCTTACACATCAAGCTAGGCAAATGGTAGAATTAATGTGTAATGGACAATTTGAAAATAAAGACCCTGATGAAGCCATGGATTTCCTAGACTTACTAGCGAAAAATGCCCAAAATTGGAACAATGTTGGCACCTATGAGGTACCAAGAACGTCTAGTAGAGGCATATATAACTTTAGGGAGAATCATGATCTACATGTTAAATTTACATCCCTAGCTAGGAAAGTCGAGGACTTAGAAATGTGGTCTATGCAAGAAATTGTCTGTCAAACTTGTAATTCTAGTGATCATCCTACGGATGATTGCCCAATTGTGCCTACCTTTAGGAAAAGTCTCCATGACCAAACCAATGTTTTAAACACTTTCCAAAGGTCAAATCCTAATCCGTACTCACAAAATTTTGGATGGAAAAATCACTTGAATTATGATTGGAGGAATGATAATAATGCACAATCTTACCAACCTTCCTTTCAATCATATCAAAATTTTCAAAAATCTCATGATCATGCATCTTATGAGGATCTTGAAGAAACATTGAATTCATTCATTGCAAAGCAAGAGGCTTTTAATAGTCAAACTGCTCAGACTATGGCGAACTTGAATGATGTTCTTGAAAACCTTGCATTTGCACTTAGTACTCATGAGAAAGGTGAGTTTCCATCTCAACTAGAGCCAAACTCCATCAATCCACATATGAGTAATCCAAGTGGCCAACATCTAGACGGAGATTCGGTAAGTACTCTTCACGATGGTAAGGTTGATAAAGAACATATTCCTAACCCTTATGAGAAAGATGATGAATCAATCTCAAAGGGTAAAGAAGAGGTTAATAAACCTACACCTAACAAGGAAGAGATCGAATCCTCACTTATGCCCTCATGCCATCATGTAAAGGAACTCAACCAAAATTTTGACAATAATGAATTTTTCAAACATGATGAATGTGAGGAAGCTAATAAGATTAAAACTAACGTGGAAGACTATATCCAAAATGAGAATTTTTCAAGTCCTTCAGAAATTGGGTTAACTAGTTCATTTGAAGCAAACATGCAACTAGTGCCCATTGCTTCTAAAGAATTCTCATTACTTGATTTTATACAGGTGAAGGAGATTAAGAGTTGGGAGCCATGTTTTGAACAAAGGCAGGAAGAAACATTCACACTCAAGAATGCATGCCTCAAGGACAAACAAATACAACTAGTGGTAATCTCTTCCATTCTCACAAATAAAGGAAAAAGAAAGGTACCATCTCAATGGTATATTTTTGACCGTGGTAAATTACTTTTGAAGAGATTCCTCTTTTGGCTTTTTTTTACGATTGTTCAAATTTCATCCATCTGTGATATATTTTCTTTTTTATTCTTGATTTTTGCTATCATTTCTAGTTTGTTCTTAATTTATTTTATGTGCTTTTATTTTATTTGTGTGTTTGCATTTTGTTTTTCGGTCAAGTGGCGGATACGGTACTCCGTGACT
Source organism: Boswellia sacra (assembly GCA_013180625.2). Classification (NCBI taxonomy): domain Eukaryota; kingdom Viridiplantae; phylum Streptophyta; class Magnoliopsida; order Sapindales; family Burseraceae; genus Boswellia; species Boswellia sacra. Next base: position 11,134 of record SNVD02003671.1, read on the forward strand.
TTTAAAGTCGGTTTTTCAGTTCCCTAAAAACTGTTGCTCACCTTACATCCATTTTCTTTTCTTCTCTCTAATTTTCTTCACATGGATACCATTCTCTCAAAATTGCACAAACATTTTCCCTCTCTTCCTCAAAATGATTTGCTTAAAATTTACAAAGCTCGCGTAGAAAGACTAAGGATGTTGATGCACAAGGGTATTCCTGCTGATTTAAGATGGTTAATTGAAGTCAAGGTTCGATTTTCTCATGAATTTTCAGATAATCTTGTTTCTCACATGCCAGGTATGGGAAAAAGCTCTTACGCCAAAAAGCGAAGAGCGAAAAGGTTACAAGTTTGTCCCAAATGTGCAAGATGGACTTGTAACCAGCGTTGCCGCTCCTTAGGATATTTGTCTAATAATCGAGAGGATAAAATACAGTTCATCAAGATAGACTGAGTAAGGAGTCTTTGGATGATATCCGAATGACTCTTGAGACGCATTCTTGTGGACTTGTGCAACGTGAAATTTTTAAATTGTGGACACAATTCCGAGATGAGCTGGAACACTATAGTCTTGGGAATCTGACTCAAAATGACCCTGTTTGCCAGTTTATAAGAAAACTGGATGGGAAGCATATCCCCAACTCGTAGAAGGTGTTTAAGCCGTTTCTGGACGTAAAACCAGAGGAAGATGTGAGCCACAGTCACAACTACCTGTACATATGCATGCGTGCGGTCATTTTTGAACTTTAATGCCTATTAGTTGTCATTTTTGAATTTGTTTGACTTATAGTGTCTTATTTCATCATCTTTTTGAACTTTTATGCATTCGTGTCAAATTTTTCAACAAGCAACCGAGCTACCCATTTAGATGTCATCATTAGCATATCTTTTTGCACTCCATAAATGCCGCATCACTTGTTCTCCTCTTCACACATAGTTAGAGAGTTGCATAGACATTGAGGGAACTTCAAAACGTCAAATCCAAAGGATATGTGTATTCTGTGGATCTCGACCAGGCAAAAGTGAAGAGTTTGTAGAAGTAGCAAATTATCTTGGTAGGCTACTGGCTGAAAGAAAGATTCATGTGGTTTATGGGGGAGGTAGCCTCGGGTTAATGGGTTGCGTGTCAACAGCTGCACATGTAGGAGGTAGTCAAGTTTTAGGAATTATTCCTAAAGCGTTGGCTATAGAAAGCATCGTTGGAAATACGGTTGGGACAGAGATGCAAGTCTCCTCTATGCATGAACGCATGGCACATATGCTCATCAATTCAGATGCTTTTATTGCTTTAACCAGTGGCTTTGGTACTCTTGAATGAAATTTCAAATTGCCTCTTGGGCCCAAATGAACTCCATCAAAAACCCATAGGTTTGTGAATGTTAAAAATTTCTTTGAGCCTCTGATAAGTTTTGTTTTGATGCAGCTGTGGAATAAAATTTTATCCCACATATTGGCGAGGAAAGAAGAAAAGATCCTTGTTTCTGCCACTTCTGGTGGTGAGTTACTTGACAAATTGCAAGAAGTTGAGTATGAACCTGACCCAGCTAGTACTCAAATTAATTGGGCAGGAGGGCAAAACAAAAAGTGCAAATTGGATCTGGATCTCCATTTGTAATTTTTTTTTTGTCTTTTATTTTATTTTATTTTTAACATGTTATTTTACGAGTCTTTCAGGTCATCTCTCTTGAATAACAGAAGCTTCAGGTAATGTCTCCTATACTTTATCTCTCTACATTTAAACATTGAGGACAATGTTTCATTTGGTTGGGGGGAAGGATAGTAGACATAAGTGTGTCTTGAATTTTCTTTTTTTCTTGCAAAAAAAAAAGCAAGTTAGTAATCAGATTCAGAGTGAGGTGTAAGGAGTTCAAATCCTCTTGAGACGCATTCTGGGTCAGGAATGGCAGAGTAGGGAGGGCCAGTTTGAACTCTTGAAACCCATTCTAACCAATTTGTCATTTTATTTTGATCTTATGAACTCATTTTAGCTAACTTGATATTATTTAGACTTGATTTTTGAATTTTATAACAAGGAAGTCTTATTCATTTCACTTTAAATTATTCAAATCTATGAACTCTCAAAACCTTATCATTTAAAAAAAAAAATTGTGTGCTTATGTACTCATTAAGCAAGTATTCATGAGCCTTTCTTCACACACACACACATACCTTGATGCATGATTGTGGGTGGCAAAATGAAATGTTGTAATATTTGAGTTCTTTTGTTTTGTTTAGGATAACAACACAAAGGAAGGGGAAAGTTAAAAAAAAAAAGCAAAAAAAAGAAAAAAAATAGCAATTGTGGATAAAATTTGGTCTTGTAGCCTCCTTAATTCGAGCAATTAAGCCCGAGGGGTGCCTTAACACCTAATACCCTAAGACCAACTGTTTGGGAGCTATTGGCCCAAAGCTCGTTACATGGATTAAGGAGAAAGCTTAATGGGAATGAACATTGCACTATCCATAAGTTTCTAAGCAAAAATAAAGCATCGACAACCCGAGTCGTTAAGCTCGAAGGGGTGTCTTAACACGTAATGCCCTAAGGCCAACTGGTCTGGGAGCCATTAGTCTAAGGCTCGCTACATGGTTTAAAGATGCATTCTTTCAAAAAAAAAAACACATATATATATATAATAAATGAATGTCCCCTACCTAAAATTGTTAGCCTTAACAAATATTAGAACCGATATGGCTTCTTTCTAATAAGCCCCATAGTCATGTGTTGACTGAGCACAAAATGGAGGTTTATTGATATCTTGACTGAAGGGTACATGAGTCATAAAAAATATATATATACATATATATATATATATATAATAATAATAATTGGTTGAGAGTTTGTTTATTTGGATAAAATCAAGGAGAGTGCAATAATGACCACCTTGGATGTAAAATTCTATAAATCACTTCTAAATAATAACGCTTTAATTGCTAGGGACTAGCAATAAGCTAGTTGGGGGGTGTGATGAACACTTAAATATGCATGTATAATAAGAGTTTAGTTTATCATATTGCATTAATAGTGTCATTAAATTCCTCAACTTAAGCATATTTGTAGCATTTGTATCTTTGGAATTAATTCCTCTTAATTTTGGTTTTGTTACAGGTTCGGTAAAATGGGCATAACTTTCTATTTGTAGATCAGAATGGTGCAAATATTAATGTTTTGGAAAGCTGATTCAATTGTCTACAAGATTGTATTTCACAAGAATCATCAAATTCGGGCTCTTAGTAGACCAAAATTGGGCTTGAAATGAACCCATCTACAGTCTCGGCCCAGTCTGACCAGGCCTCAGTATTTGGACCATATCTCTCAAAATATGCATCCAAATTGTGCAAATCAATATGTTCTAGAAAGCTGAGAGAAATATCTACAACTTTGATGAAGACATGTGATTAAAATTCACAACATTTAGATGTCAACATTGATGGTCAAAGTCGGTGCCTAATGATCCCAATTGTCAAAGATATTTACAACTAATATTTGACACTTATACCCTTGTAATTTGACAAGTTTGCCCCTGGATGTATCTATAAATAGAGGTGCCTTGTGACCCATTAGGGCATCTTGGCCTTGGCTGGAACATTTTTGGCTTTGGCTAGGATCTTGTATTGTGTTTTGTGTGTTTATGTTATTAATGAATTTCCTTTTTCTTGCATTTTTTTTTCTTTCTATTATAATGTTCTTCTAATTTCTCTTTTGCTAAGGTGAAAGGGTGAAACCCTTGATATGAGAATAAGGATTCTCTAACCCTTAATATATGCTTAATAATCTTAATCTTATAATATTTATTCAATATGATTTATATTTAATTTCTTAATCAATCTTGACACCACTCGTAAAGTGGAGGTCTTGATCAATTGTCGACAATCCTTGGCACATCAAATGATTGGATCCTTTCTAGATGATGTATGGTTCTTCCTTACCGACACGAATCTAGTTAGGAAACTTGATTTGTTGTAGACATATAGTGATTGGCACATTGGATGCTTGAACCCATTTACAAGAAGTGGTATAATATTGGTAATGAAACAAATATAATTCATATAACTAAAATGGGTTAATTATCCTTATTTGAAATATCAAGGGCGGATCCCCTAACCTTAGCCTTCATTGTTATTGTGTTAATTCCTCTTGTATTTTTAATTATTCTATTGTTTATGAACTTTTTATTTTATTTACTATGGTAGGTTCTACCACCTTATGAAATTGTTCTTTAATTTACTATGGTTGGTTATACCACCTATTTCTATGGATGGTTTTACCTCCTCTTGCCTTTTGTTTTATATTTGATTGGTCGGTAATACCGCCTACCATCTTACATATTTATTGATAATATCTTGTCATTTCTTTGAATTATTCATATCATATTTGCTTATCTTATAATTGTAACGTTAAAATCCCCTTCCTCGTGGATCGACCTCGGTCTCACCGGGATTATTACTTCGACACTCCTATACTTGGGAGACAATCCTTTTTCGGATGTGTCAAGTTTTTGGCGCCGTTGCCGGAGAAGGTAAAAATTGGCGTGCAAAATTGTAAGAATTCTCTTTTCTCATCTTAGATCTAAATTTTTTATTTTTTTGTGTTCATCTTTTCCTCTCTTTTCTTCTCTCTTTCTTGCATGAAAATTTGGTCACGAACATCTAGTGGTAGACTTGTTAGAAAAACATCATCTTCCTTAGAAAACATGGCCGACAATCATGAGGAACTATTCACGGATGAAGGGGACAACCGTTCGCAACAAAATGATCAAAACCAACGAGAACCCTCAAAGACTACATGATCCGGTAAGGACTAGTGCACATCTTGTGTAGTTTCTCCTACATATTCATCCATATTCATTTCAAACCAGTTTTGTTCGACTTCTCCCACTTTTCATGGCCTTAGACCAGGATACCCATAGTCGCATTATGCGTTCGAAACTGCAAGTATACTGAGTCGCACAGGTAATAAAGTGATAAGTAAGATATCGGTCCCACGAGGATTGATTCTAATTGAATTTGTTATTTCCAGCAACAATAAACTAAACAGGGGGGGTTTTTGTTGAATGATTACTAAATGAAATAAGAATGCAAGTAAAGAATAACAAAACAGAAAGTAAATTTGAATGAAAAATCAATGGGAGAAATCTGGTTAAGGGATCATTCTCTACCACAAGATATGGATTTGCGAATTAATCGTAGAATTGTCATCCAATTACAGCATTGAAGTTATCAACCGTAGATAACAACAAGCTCTGTAATCCCAATCTTTCCTTACTTTGTTGTTAAATAAAACAAGCTCTTTATTTAATCTCTATCCATTAAACAACCTAGAACAAGCTCTCTAAGGTTAATTCAATAGAAGCATTACGATGAGAAAGATAGGTTGATCTAAGCAATAATCACACAAGTTCAGATTATTTAACCTAGGTTTTATTTTCCAATTGCAATCTCTGATCACAATTTTGCTACTAATGATTGGAAATTCATGACAATTACGGATCAATATTTCTAATCTAGCAATAGACAACAACAGATTATATTCAGTTGGCCATTCCAAATACAATCAGTAAGCAATCATAAGCAATCATAAGCATTAGATATGGGAAAATACAAGCAACTTCAATTAGAGAATTGGATAACAATTTCTTACACAATCAACTCACAAAATCCATATCAAGGGCTTTGAAATCACCCTCAACCAATTCAGAATTAGTTACACATATTCAATCAGAATAACAAATACAATACAGAGAAATTCCAGAATTGAAAAGGAAAGAAAGAACTTAGCAAATTCTTTGAAATTCTTCTTTGTAGATGAATCTTCTTGGAATTGTAGTTCCTCCTCTTTCAAAATCTTCTTTCTCCTTCAAGAACTCCAAGGGATGAGAGAAATCCAGAAATGCAGCCTCCTTCCACGTTTTCCCCTCTTCAAGTTATCAAAATAAAACCCTAAAATGTGTTTAAATACTCTGCTACAGTGAATTGCTACAGTGTCCCGTATTATACATGCTACAGTGTGTGTGGAATTACATTTCTACACTTCTCACACTTTTTTGATTACAACTTTCGGTACACTGAATGGATTCATAAACCGTAAATTTCTCCAAAAAGTAGACTTCGAGAGCTTTTCAACGGTATATGATATGTCATCGTGTTCATTGTATATCAATACAATTTAATCCGAGAAGATGGTTGACTATCAGAGGTGAAAATGAAGGGTTTTACTCCATTTTTGTGCAAGTTGCTCCAAAACTCCTACAAACATCAAAACCACACAAAAACATAAAAATACCAAGGATATAGCAAAGAAACATGGACGAATTGATATAAAAGTAATACATAAATAGACACCTATCAAATTCCACCACTCTTAGACTTTGCTAGTCCTCGAGCAACTAAAATGATACGAAACAAAACTAAACCGAAACAGAATCAAAGAAAAATTAAAACACACAAATGCTTCAACTTGCAAATAGGCCTCAAAGATTGTACGTAATTATAACCCAAGGAAAACTTCAAAATAATGCACTTGATCAACAATTTTATCTCAAATATTAGTTTCGCTTCACTTCAATTCCTCAAGTGTGTGTGTGTAGAGCCATTCTCACCTAATCACTTGTAACCCGGATGAGTTTTATGCATAAAAATGAATCATATTTAATATTGAAGATGTGTGTATAAATGAACTCCATAGGCCTGCTTTTCAAGTCACTCTCCACTAATGTAGAACATGCACAACACCAAGGATCAAGTAGGACTTTATTAAGCTTGTAACGTTTGGCTTGGGTGAAGGTATGATAAAGATAATAATTTGGCTCAAATCACCCACAAACACATAAATCATTCAAGACTATGTAGAGCTCAACCCTATAACACAACTTCATCTCAATTCACTAGGTTACTC
>SNVD02003675.1:0-180196 GCA_013180625.2 Boswellia sacra
CACTCAATCTTCTTTTTTTTCTTTTTCTTTTTTTTAGAAAACAAAAGAAACTACACCCCCACACTTTGTTGTTTCATTCTTTTTAAGAACACCCAAGGGTATAGATATCTTTTTCTTCTTTTTTTTTTAACTGCAATTCCCCTCCCCCACACTTAAACAACACATTGTCCTCAATGTTTAAGTACGTGGAAGATAAGTATAGATTGTTTTTTTTCTCTTTTTCTTTTGACAAACATAATAAAACTCACTTGCATTGCTCATAGCACAATCCAACCTCCTCTAACTTCCCAAAACCAGAACATAATTCAAAATGTCATCGTGAATGATCTACATGCTCATAGGTAAGGGACAAACTGTTTGAAAAAAAAAATTCATTCGAGGTTAGGAAATCTTTTTAGTGAGTTAACAAAAAAAAAATGCTTACAAAGGCTCAAAGGGGTAACTAGGGATCAATTTTAATAAAGGTTGGCTATTAAGGCTCAAACGGTCCAAAGATGGCCTAAATCATTTCCCTAATATTGCACAGTCTAGGATTTCGCCTCGAGTGACCATCAAACAAGTTCTAGAATTTATTGAAATCTGAAGAAGCATTTAAATTACATAAAAACTTTCTCTAAGTGAACAAATAACTCAGTGATAATAGCTCAGTGCTCAATGTTGCGCAAGGAATCAAAAGCAAAGCAAAAACCAATAAATATTTCAAGCACACAGATCCATGCATCATTTATCATTTTCCAAGAGTTATTCTTAATTCAATCATTATATTATCATCGACCCACAAAATGCAAGAAAAGAGGTACGTGGCATTGTTACACCTGAGTCAAGAGTGTATATTTCAACAATCCTTAGGACCAGTAGCCCGCAGACTTAAGGTTTCCAGCCTATATACCTTTATTATGAAAGAACAAAACAAGAAACAAGACACTTCAAACAACATGTAATAAACAAACTACAGATTTATTGAGAGAGAATGCGTTTCAAGAGTTAAGGAAACCCCATATTCTGCCATTCTCAGGTTTTTCCACAATATTTTTTTTTTCGAATCGAAACTGATAAAGACAAAAACACACAACAACTCTAAATTACACAAAACTAAACTTACTCATAAAATAACAAAGTTCAACAAGCCAGCAAGCAAAAATAAGTCAGTTAGAATGGGTCTAAAAAGTTTAGAAGTTAGCCTTCTTATTCAGCCATTATGGATTGAAGAGATCCAGAATGCGTTTCAAGAGAACTTGAACTTTTTAAGCCACCACTCTAAAAAGCAAGATTAGAAAATATTACCTGGGACGAAAGAAATAACCTGAAAAAGCTCAAAAGAAATAACATGGAAAATCTCAAATAAACACAATAAAAAGCGAGCGAACAAAAGTGAAGCAAACCAGTAGATAAAGATTACAGACTTAGCGTTAAATCCAGTTTACGCCTTTTATTGCCTTTCGCAAACCAATCTATCCGAGCTATTATTGGATCAGGCGAATAGACGAATGCTTGTAATTTGTCAATTAACTCCCCTGCAGTTGAAGCTGTAACCAGGATTTGCCTCGCCGACTGTGAGATGAAATTTTTTTCTACTGCTTGATCAAGAAAAGACAACAAACCATCAAAAAAATTATTGACATTTAACAAACCAATGGGTTTCCGATGGATGTTTAGCTGTGCCCAAGAGGTGATTTGAAATATCTCCTCTAATGTACCATAACCACCGGGCAAAGCTATATAACATCAGATTTATAAGAACATATGTGCAATACGCTCATGCATACTAGAGACCTGTAACTCTTCCCCGATTGTGTTGCCTACGATATCTCGTACAGCTAATGGTTTAGGGATAATGCCGAGAACTTTGCTCCCTCCTAGGGATGCAGCTGTCGACACACACCCCATTAACCCAAGACTACCCCCTCCATAAATCAAATGAATACCCCTCGCAGCTAATGTCCTACCAAGATCAAGAGCTGCTGTTGTAAACTCTCCATCTTTACCAAATTGCGATCCACAAAAAACGCATATATTTTGGAATCGCCGAATTGGTGTTTTCTCCATTTCTAAAAGTGCTCTAAACTTGTGCAAGACAATGATGTACGTTAGGTATTATGCGATTCAAGTGCAAGACAGGTTATAAAATGACATTTGAGAATATGCAAAATGGATATATACACACGTAAAACTCTCAAATTTGACACATGGGGACATAATTTCGGTGGAGGTTGCTCGATGCAGATTTATCGCCCCAAGATTTGAAAAAATGAGATATGTTTTCGACGAGGTTTGACAAAACCTACACACTTGTCTCTCACGTGAAGCATGGAAAATGGTCATATACTTTCGGCGGGGTTTGACAAAACCGCCACAATTATCTCCCACGTGAAGCATGAAAAGTAGATATATACTTTCGGTGGAGGTTGACAAAACCTCCACACTTGTCTCGCACGTGTACTTATGCCATAGGGTAGTCATAAGGTTTGTCAAAAAGAAAACTTGAAATTAAAACAAACAAAATCAACAAATAACAACAACACAAAAACAACATTGGTAATCAGATCAAACGAAACAAGAAAGAAATAAAATTCGACAACAACAACACACATTCAAATATACAAGTAGTTGTGATTGTGGCTCACATCTTCCTCTGGTTTTACGTCCAGTAACGGCTGAAACGCCTTCTATGAGTCGGGGATTTGCTTCCCATCTAGTTTTCTTATAAACTGGCAAACAGGGTCGTTTTTAGTCAGATTCCCTAGACTATAACACTGCAATTCATCACAAAATTGTGTCTATAGATTAAGCAATTCACGCTGAACAAGTCCACAAGAATGTGACTCAAGGGTTAATAAAACATTATCCAACGACTTATTACTCAGACCATTCTTAATAAATGAGAGTTTATCTTCTCTATTCCTGGACACAATTCCTAATGAACGACAAGTCTGATTACAATTCCATCTAGCACATTTATAACATACTTGTAACCTCTTCGCTCTTCGCCTCTTGGCGTAGTAGCTTTTCCCTAGACCAGGCATATATTTTGCAAGATTAATGTCAGGTTCACCAGACAATCTCACCTTGGCTTCGATAAGCCATCGGATATCCGCAGGCACATTTAAGAGCATCAACGCCCAAAGTCTAGTCATTCGTACTTTATAAATTTTGAACACAACATTTTGAGGAAGTGAAGGAAAATATTTACGAAGGTTTGACAGAAAGATATCGGCATCCATTGAAGAGAAGAAAAGGAGATATATTACCGATAATGCGATTGAGTCTATTCTTCTCCAAGATGTGCACATTTCAAACCTTCGAGCAATTACTTCAGCTCCCGTTTGGATGTTTCCTCAAGCTATTGCACAAATAAATTCGAAGTACGGAATAATCAAATTAAACAAAAGGAAGGAAAAGAAAAGAGCAGAAACGAAACTAAAGACACATAAAAGAGATAACAACACAATAGTAAACAAAAGTAAAAAAAAACAAATATAAAAATATAAAAACAAATAAGACAGATGGCAAAGAGAGATAAAACCTGATCAATTTGATGGCCTACGAAAGGAATCTCCTCGAGACACAAAAATCGATCATTATTACCTTATTTTATTTTTCTTTTCTTTTCTATTTATTTTGTAAAAAATTGGGTTACCTCCCAATAAGCGCTTGGTTTAACGTCCTCAGCCCGACGTTGGTTCCATCATGGGAGGGTCCAATCTCTGTTGTGCTTCTCTAGTGGGCTTGGATCCTTTTTCCAACAAGAATTGTTGCATGCATATGGCTGGGCCTTGGATGTTAGCAATCATCCACCCAATAGCTATTTTGTGATCTCTAAGTATTCGGACGAGTTTCTCTTCTTGTAGTAGTGCAAGACCCATTTCTATTGTAACTGGTAAGGGATCATTCTCATCCAGGAATCCATGCTTCAAATGATCTGAAAGAGGCTTAAGCTCCAAGGTAGTGGCTTTCATCACAGAAGGGAGAAGTTTCACATTAGATAAAGGAAATTGAATGCACGAAACATTATACCTATTTGTGGTTATGGGTATGGTCTCATCTAAGCTTGCCATAGCTTTCTCCATTTCTTTGGACACTTCTATCAATCTTCTTGATTCCTTGGAGTTTTCTGTCCCTATGTGCTCACTAAAAGCCACTTCCAATCCATCCTTGCGAGTTAACTCAAAATGTTGTTGTGACAAAGAATCAGTAACATCAACTGCAAAAACAGAATGCAAGTCACTAGGGTACCTTATTGCCTCAAAAATATTGAAACGGATCACCTCGCCATCAAATTCCATGGTGAGAGTGCCATCATGAACATCAATCTTAGTTCGAGCAGTTTTCAAGAATGGTCTCCCTAAAAGAATCGGTGTTGGATTAGGAGATGTCTCATCCTCCATTTCAAGAACATAGAAGTCTGCTGGGAAAACCAATCGATTCACCTGCACAAGCACATCTTCCACAACTCCTTTAGGATATGCATTAGAACGATCAGCAAGTTGAATTACAATACCAGTTTTCGCAAGAGGTCTAAGATTCAAAGAAGCATAAATAGAATATGGCATGACATTAATAGATGCTCCTAAATCTAACATAGCCTTTCAAACTTGGTTCTACCAATGGTGCATGGAATGGTAAACGTACCTGGATCTTTGCATTTCGGAGGAATTTTTCTTTATAGTACAGCTGAAACATTTTCCCCCACACTTACTTTCTCATTTCCCTTCAACTTTCTCTTGTTGGTGCATAACTCCTTGAGAAATTTTGCATAACGAGGCACTTGCTTAATAGCATCCAAAAGTGGTATATTTACCTCAATCTTGCGAAAAGTTTTCAAGATTTCCTGTTCTTGTTCCTCCTTCTTTGATTTTGCAAATCTGCTAGGAAATGGTGGAGGAGTAACATAAGAAGGAATTTGAGTTTTAAGATCTACCTTAGAAGTTGATGTTTTGCTCATGGTGGAAGTGGTGTCATCCCCTTCATTAGTTTGTGACTTTTTTTGTGGGACTTGTAATTGCTTTCCACTTCTTAAAGTTATTGCACTAGCATTCTCTCTTGGATTGATCACTGTCTGAGAAGGTAATTTTTCTAAGCTTTGACTCTCGAATTTGCTCATGTTAGTAGCCAATTGTCCCATTTGATTTTCCAGGTTTTGGATACTTGCCCTAGTTTCCTGCTGAAATTGCATTGTGTTAGTCGCAAGTGCTTTAACAATGTCCTGGAGAGCCATACCTGAGTTTTGTGGAGCTAGTTGTGGTGCTGACTGTGGTTGCATTTGAAATGGTTGCTGCACTCTTGGTTGATTGAAACCTGGTGGCCGATTTGGTATGGCATTTGGGGCGATTGGTTGATGATTACTGTAACTTTGGCTTGGTTGTCCTAGAAATCCACCCATGGCATTGGCTTGTTCTGTATCTCCTTCTTGCAAAGTTGGACACATGTCAGTAAGATGGTCCGTGGTAGAACACACTCCACATACATAAGATTGCTGTATATGTCCTACAGCCTTTTTTTTTACAAGAGAGGTAAGTTCAGAAAGTTGTTGTTCAATGGTCGGAGCACTTACCTCATTTACTCTCCTTGGTAGTTGTGACTCAAATTGGCTGCTGAATTGTTGGGAGTTCGCTGCCATGTCGCTAATCAAATGCCTTGCAACTTTCGGTGTTTTATTAACTAATGCTCCACCACTAGCAGCATCAATGATACTCCTTTCCATTGGTAGGAGACCCTCATAGAAATATTGAATTAGGAGTCCATCACTAATTTGATGGTTTAGACAGCTAACACATAACCTTTTAAATCTCTCACAATATTCATAAAGTGATTCTCCATTATGTTGTCGAATGCCACTAATATCTTTTCTAATGTTTATAGCTTTCGAAGTGGGAAAGTATTTCTCTAAAAAGAGTTTACTTATCTCATTCCACGTGGTGATGGTACCCGATGGTAGATAGTATAGCCAATCTTTCGTCGAATCTGCTAATGAGAATGGGAAAGCTCTCAATTTTATTTGCTCCTCAGACACGCCAGTTGGCTTCATACTTGAGCATACCACATGAAATTCTCTGAGGTATTTGATAGGATCCTCTCCTGCAAAACCATGAAATGTAGGCAAGAGACGAATTAGTCCAGATTTAAGCTCAAATTCTACCTCAAGGTTGAGATTTATGCACAGCGGTTGTTGATCAATAATTGGAGCCGCTAACTCCTTAAGAGTCTGATTGTTTTGCATCGCTATTACTTCCGATTCAGATTTGATTGAACTGCAAGAAGATGGAAGGGAAGTATGTCATGCAAGGTCAAATTCTGGAGGTGGAGTTGAAATTGACCGATTTAGTCTTAAATTCGAGGATTCGAGAAACTCCTTGATTCGCTTAAGTCGTTGATCCGCTTCTCCCTCGGACATAAAAGCCTAAACACAAACAATCAGAAAATAAAAATCAAGAATTATCGATAAAGACAGAATAACAAATCGATTAGAAAATCAATCCCCGGCAACGGCGCCAAAAACTTGATGCGTTCAAAACTAGCAAGTATACTAGTCGCACAAGTAATAAAGTGATAAGTAGATATCGTTCCCACGAGGATTGATTCTAATTGAATTTGTTATTTTCCAGCAACAATAAACTAAACAGAGGGGTTTTGTTGAATGATTAACTAAATGAAATAAGAATGCAAATTAAGAATAACAAAACAGAAGTTAATTTGAATGGAAGATCAATGAGAGAAATCTGGTTAAGGGATCCTTCTCTACCACAAGATATGGATTTGCGAATTAATCGTAGAATTGTCATCCAATTACAGCATTGAAGTTATCAACCGTAGATAACAACAAGCTCTGTTATCCCAATCTTTCCTTACTTTGTTGTTAAATAAAACAAGCTCTTTATTTAATCTCTATCCATTAAACAACCTAGAACAAGCTCTCTAAGTTTAATTCAATGGAAGCATTACGATAAGAAAGATAGGTTGATCTAAGCAATAATCACACAGGTTCGGATTATTTAACCTAGGTTGTATTTTTCAATTGTAATCTCTGATCAAAATTTTGCTACTAATGATTCGAAATTCATGACAATTACGGATCAAGATTTCTAATCTAGCAATAGATAACAACAGATTATATTCAGTTGGCCACCCCAAATACAATCAGAAAGTAATCATAAGCATTAGATATGGGAAAATGCAAACAACTTCAATTAGAGAATTGGATAACAATTTCTTACACAATCAACTCACAAAAACCATATCAAGAGCTTTGAAATCACCCTCAACCAATTCAGATTCAATTGTACATGTTCAAAAACGTAGTCAATACAATACAATACAAAAACATTCCATAAAATGAAAGGGAAAGGAAGAAACTTAGCAAATCCTTTGCAAATCTCCTTAGATTTGTAGTTCTTCCTCTTTCCAAGCTTTCTTTCTCCTTCAAGAACTCCAAAAGATGGGAGAATTCCAGAGCTGCAGCCTCCAAGTCGTTTCCCCCTCTTCCAGTTATTCAAATAAAATCCTAAAATGTGTTTATATATTTTGCTACAGTAACCTGCTACAATGTCCCGTATTATACATGCTACAGTGATTTGTGGAATTACATTTCTACACTTCTCACACTGTTTTGATTATAACTTTCGGTACACTGAATGGATTTATGAACCGTAAATTTCTCTAGAAAATAGACTTCGAGAGCTTTCCAACGGTATATAACATGTTATCTGGTTCATTGTATATCAATATAATTAAATCCGAGAAGATGGTTGACTAGCATAGGTGAAAATGAAGGGTTTTACTTCACTTTGGTGCAAGTTCCTCCAAAACTCCTACAAACATCAAAACCACACAAAAGCATAAAAATACCAAGGATTATAGCAAAGAAACATAGATGAATTGATATGAAAATAATACATAAATAGACACCTATCAATCCATTTAGTTCCAATGACATTTGCATTTTCTCGTGTAGGAACTAATTCCCATACTTCATTCCTTGTAAACTGATTAAGTTCATCTTGCATGGCTTGAATCCAAGCATCTTCTTTTAAGGCTTCTTTCACATTTTTTTGTTCAACTAACGAAACATAACATGCAAACCTTACCTGATTTCTTTCCTTGCTCTGAGTCTTCATCATGCCATCTGATGTTCCAATGATAGCTTGTTGGATGTGCCTTCTGAATCCATGTGGGTGGATCTTTCTTTTCATCTTCATTCCTGATTGAATTCCTGTTCAAATCTGAGTTGTCGGATGTTACTATTACATCGGGTGTAACAGCAATTGTTTTCTCTTCTATAATAGAATCTTCTTTATTGTTGCTGTTTGAATCTATCTTTTCTGTATCATCTATGAAGCTGGTTATGCTTTCCTCTCGTGAATACATTGCATAATCGTCCAGATCATCAAATATTACGTTTGCAGATTCCATGACTACCTCAGTTCGCAGATTGTAAACCCGAAATGCTTTGCTATTTTGAACATCTCCCACGAAGACTCCTTCATCACTTCTTGGGTCTAATTTTCCTAACTGCTCTCTGTCATTTAAGATATAACACCTGCATCCAAAAACATGAAAATATTTTAGATTTGATTTTCTACCTTTCAAAGTTTCATAAGGTGTTTGATTAGTACCAGGTTTAAGAAAAACTCTATTTGAAATATAAAAAGCAGTGCTCATTGCTTAAGCCCATAGCCTTTTTGTCAATTTCTTGCTATTGAGTATCAATCTAGCCATCTCTTGAAGAGTTCTATTCTTCCTTTCCACAATGTCATTCTGTTCAGGGGTTTTAGGAGCTGAAAATTCATGATCAATTTCATGATATTTGTAGAAGTCAGCATAGCTAACATTCTCAAATTCCTTGCCATGATCACTTCTTATTCTCACAATCTTGCCAATGTTCCTGTTTTGCTCATTTTCAAGTTTAACACAAAGATTCTTGAAAGCTTCAAAAGTGTCAGATTTTTCTTTAATAAAATCAACCCAAGTATATTTAGAAAAATCATCCACACAAACAAATATGTATCTCTTACCTGTAAAGCTTTCAATTTGCATAGGACCCATAAGATCCATGTGAAGCAAATCAAGTATTTTGGATGTGCTAAGATGTGGATTTGATTTGTGTGAACTTCTAATTTGTTTTCCAATTTGACATGGTCCACAAATTCCATTAACTTTGTCATCAAGTTTAGGAACTCCTTTTACAGCATCTAACTTAGTTAATTTAACCAAGTCTTTGTAATTTAAGTACCCTAATTTTTTGATGCCACAATTCCAAATCCGAAATCCTAACTTGAAATACAATCTTTACCAAGTAACAATTATCCGAAGATCTATTACCTTCTAGAATGCATTTACCAAGATTATCTAAGACCATGCATTTGTTTTGTGTGAAATTGACAATATACTTGTCATCACAAATCTGACTAATACTAATAAGATTAGCTTTCAAACCTTCAACCAACAAGACATTTTGAAAATTGGGTAGGCCTTTGACTCTCAAAGTGCATTTACCAATGATCTAACTCTTTGCTCCATCTCCATAGGTGACATTACCATCCCTGCATGCTTTAAAATATGTTAAAAACTGTTTATTTCCAGTCATGTGCCTGGAACAACCATTATCAAAATACCACAAATCATTAGATGATTGGTTAAGAGTAGTAAGAGCAACATGACATACTGTCTTGTTTTTCTTAACCCACTGCTGTTGTGATTTTGGTAACAGTTTGAACTGTTTTGATCTTTTATGCAAAAAGATTCAAAAATTTAAAGCATCTAGGCCTAATATGTCCCTTTTTACCACAAAAATAATAAATGGGAATGAATTTCCTTACCTTTTCAGGACTGGATTTGAAAGAAATCAGAGGAGAAACAAATGTCTCATTACTCTTTGAACTAGGACTTGACTTTAAAGAGTTAAGTTCAGAATTCTTACCTGATGTTGAGGCTTTCACAAAAACTATTTTTGATGAAGATGCAACATTACCTTCTGTATACCCAATCCATGTTTGTTGGAGTTGTCTCTTCCAAGACTCAAGACCTGATCAAGTTTGGCTGCTCCAATTTTGAGTTGATCAACACACATTTTGCTTTCAACCAGTTCTGTTGTAATTTTCTCAAAATGTGCTGTTTTGCCTATCAAAACAGTCTCCAATTCCGAGATATGATTTTCAGCATAAGATTTTTCACATTCCAGCACCTCAATCTTCTTCTTCAAGATTTTGATTTCTTCCTCTTGATTCAGCCATTCACTATAGAGTGCGTTATATGTCTCTTACAACTCTTCATAGTATTCTGGTCCATCTTCTTTATCAGAATGATCAACACTGGTTCTGCAATTTTCTACTATGTAAGACATAACAGCTTTCCCTTTATCTACTGTAGATGTAGTAAATGCAACAACATTGCTCATGCAATCTTGATCTTCTGACTCTGATTCTGATTCATCACTCCATGTTGTTGTCAGTCCTTTATTCTTTTTCTTGAGATTAGCATATTCATACTGAATATGCCCATAACCAGAACACTCATAACATTGAATCGCCCCTTTCTTTTCAGGTTGTTTTGGCTTCTTCTTATCATTCTCCTTGTTGAACTTTCTGAATTTTTCTTCACTTGAGTTTGATGGCTTGCTTTGATTCTTTTCCCTGAAATTTCTTTTCATGAACTTGACATAATTTCTTGTTAGAAAAGCAATCTGTTTAGAATCAGTTTCATCAAGCTCATCATTACTTTTATCATCAGATTTTTCAGTTTTCACATTAAATGCAATGCTTTTACCTTTTTGCTTTCTAGTACTTTCAAAGTTTTGGAGAATACCAATCAATTCATCAACCCTTATCTCATCAGTGTTTTTAACTTCCTCAATGGCTGAAATTTTAGGTTGAAATTTATCTGAAACTAGGGGTGCACACGGGTCGAGTCGGGTCGGGTTGGGTTTTGCCCAACCCGACTCAACCCGATAATGCATCGGGTTTTGAAAAATGAACCCGTGATCGGGTTTCTGAAGCATGTAACCCGAGATATAGCCCAAGTGGTCGGGTTGGTCGGGTTTGTTGGGTCCACTCGACACTTACATATCGAGTCATGTCAGATCCACAACCGACACTCTATATCAGACAATTTTCAAAGAAATCGAGTGTCGGATATTCACAACCGACACTCGTTATCAGACTATTTTCGAAGACATCGAGTGTCGGATGCATCATCCGACACTCGACACTATCTACTCTCGACACTATCTACTCTACATGTATCCGACACGACTCGACATGTCGAGTAGATAGTGTCGAGTGTCGGATGATGCATCCGACACTCGATGTCTTCAAAAATAGTTTGATATCGAGTGTCGGTTGTGAATCTGACACGACTCGACATGTAAGTGTCTAGTGTCAAGTGTCAAGTGGCTAGTGTCAAGTGTCGGATGATGCTATCGAGCTCGTAGAGTTTTGTCGAGCATTTTGGTAGGTTTTTGGCCTTTTTGATCGGTTCGGGTTATATCGGGTTACATGAATTAAACCCGATCTCAAACCTGATTGCACAAAAGCCAAATTTTAAAACCCGATTTCGGTTTTTTTATTACCCTGACCAGCCTGTAACCCGACCAACCCGAAGGTTAGATCGGGTCGGGTAATTTTGAACACCCCTATCTAGAACAAACCTAATTATCTTGCTAACAATTTCTGCATCAGTGAAAGTTTTGCCAAGCATGTATGCTGAATTTGTAGTGTGACATATCTTAGAGTAAAACTCAGAATTTGACTCATTCTCATGCATCATCAGATTTTCAAATTGAGAATTTAATCTCATCAATTTAGATCTTTTAACAGATGCAGTACCTTCATGTTTTATCTCAAGTATGTCCCATGCTTCTTTGGCCACTTTGCACCTTGAAATCTGTCTGAAGTTGTTTAGGTCCACTGCAAAAAAGATTGCGTTAAGAGCCTTTCAATTCCAGCTGGAGCGTCGATATTCTTCATCAATCCATTCATCCTCAGGTTTGGGTTCAGAATTACCAAAAGCATTCAACTTTGTTGGTGGTGTCCATCCTTTAGGCACACTAGTCCATGCCCTGTTATCAAGAGATTTGATATACATCATCATTCTTAACTTCTAATATGAATAATTACTGTCATCAAGGTAGGTGGTTGTGTTCCAGATCCTCCATTGCGAATAAACTACATCCTTTCATATCAACGTGATCGTTTTCTTTACTTGTTTATCAATGAACCTGCTCTGATACCAATTGAGAGTTCTGAAAGTATGCAATTATAAGAAATATAACAGTAAACTGTAAAGTAAATCAGTACAGGAGGATTTTTACGTAGTTCAGTTATAAAAACTACATTCACGGACAGCTACAAAGCTGCAATTCACTAAGTTCTTGTTTGTACAATCTTTAGGACCTTTTACAGTGCTGACTCACCCTTACACACTGACCTAATCTTTGTAAAACAAAATCTTCGTAAAGACCTTAAACTCTAGTGACACTGCCCACTCTCTGTCACAGATAACTTAACAACACACTGTTAAGTTATACATAACAATGATGTTTGGCACTGAATTACATAAACACTTAACCCGCAAGTTATCCCAAGTGTCTACTAACTTACACAGACTTAATCAACAACTCATGTACGATTTCTACCACTCAAACATGAATCAAAAGACTCAAAGAATCAAATTAAAGAAGCATCCTAATTTGTGTTGAAGCTTTTCTATCAATTCATGGAATGCCGAAACCAAGACTCTCTCAAAACACAACCAAATCAGCTAACCTGCCAATCTATGTAACACGTTATGTAGAAATAATGCTATATATATGTAGTGAGAGGCCTGGACGAAATCTCCTTTAGAATCCTGTAAAATTTCTAATCAAAATCATATTAGGATAAGGAGAAATATAATAGGAAGTGTTATAATTAAACTTCTAAAGGAATTTAGACACAACTAAATATTCTCTTATTTTAATTAGGATACAAGAAACAATATCCTAATCTGAAGAGATATTTATTGTAAACCAAATACTTCCTATAATAATCATCTAGAAACAATAAAATAGGAATTAAAATACTATTATAGTTTTATCACAAGGTAGACAAAAATCAACATATGCATGGCACATGCAAGTGTCACACGTTGATACCAACAGATACATCTGATTTGATTGGCGGAGTGAATTTTAAATTTTAATTACATTAAGCATTTACTAATCTCATATTTCTATAAGTGGGTTTATATGGATAGTTTGAAAAAGTAGCACCACTTATTTTATAACATAAAATTCATCAATTATCATCTAATCAATACCATGAATAAATTGTTTTTCAATGATTATTCATTCTTGTTTTACTCTATTATTTAACAATTTATATATAGCCCATAACATTTTTAATTATCATTGATTAATGACCAAAAAATCGTAAAGAAGTAAATAAATTATTAAATTATTAATATTCCAATGTATTTCACAATATCTATCTAAAATATTTTTTGTTGATCATCTAATTAAACTTGTAATATCTATTTCTTACATAATATACTACACAAATGACTAATTACTAAAAACATTAATATTAATTCATAAAACCCACAAAACACAAATCAAATCTACAACAAAATTATACTTAAAATTAAATAATTTAAAAAAAATCCTCAACATGATAATTAGTTTATCAAAATCCATTAAATATCATGTTAATAACTAAGTTTTAAAACTCATAAATTAATCTCAAACTAATTATTTCAAATAAACTAATTACTTTAAAAGAGAAGAGCAAAGAGGTAACATTTGAATGTCTAAATTCTTTAGTTTGATAGCCAAAAGATAATTAAAGTCAAAGATACAAATTTTAGAGATAAAAAGTGGAGAGAAAAGTGAAATAAATTGGTCGTTAAAGGTTGAAGATAAGTAAATAATTTGATAAAACAATTTTTAAAATAATATGATGCATACTATATTAATTATCTTGCAAGAGTATTTTTGTAAAATTTTAAAATTTTAGCCTAGGCTAGCCCTACACTGGATCCACCCTTGCAGCCATTACGAGTATTTATAGACATGCCTTATCATTTTTCCTATCTAATTATAGTCTTCCGAATTCAAATTATAAAAGTTTGTCTGCGAGTGATACAACACTAGTTTTACAAGAAGTTACATTTCTGGGAGCTTCTTTCTTACAACAACATAGATTAATTGATGGATATATATATTGAGAGGTTGAACATTTTGAACAAAAGTGTTGAAAGCAATGAAAATCCTAATTTAATGTAAATGACCATGTAAAAGTGAAAAATTTACATGTTTATATTAGAGAATTAAATACTTGGTGTTAAGCCCACATCTACAAGCTTAAGCTTTTAGAAAAGTGGCAAACTTAACTTGGTATCAAAGCCGTCATGACCAAACAGTTGCAGGTTCGAATCCCCTCCATGTTATTTAAAAAAAATTAATTAATTAAAAAGTATTATTGTTTTGCCCATTTGTAAGACCCGCTAAAGCATGTGAGGCTCGATACGGTCCACGTTGCAAGTGCACGGGGCCCTTACACGTGAGGGGGCGTATTAGAGAATTAAATACTTAGAATTAAATACTTGGTGTTAAGCCCACATCTACAAGCTTAAGCTTTTAGAAAAGTGGCAAACTTAACAGTTTATATATCAATATTTGTATGCTAGATGGCAGATTCATCCATTATAGTTAAGGTCAAGGGTATTTTAATTAGTAATTAATTTTTAAATATTCATCCAAGATTTTGTCTCCTAACTAGCTCTCTATTATCTAACTCTCAATTTTAAATTATTTTTATTTTCATTATATTATATAAGGGGGTTTTCTTTTTTCAACTTTTGGATAAATTATGATCTTTTCCTGATTTGAGCTTTCTCATATTTTTTCATCTGTAGTTTTTATATTCATGACTGGTTAAGATTCATTAGATTCTTTCTCATTTTTTAATATATTTTTTATTAACTTTCAGTTATGTATTTACATTCTTCTCAAAAAAAAGCTCAGAAGAGATTCTTGGTCAAATACAGGTGAATTAAGAGTAATGTTGGAATATTGGACCCCAAATAATTAGTTAAGGCCTCTGTCCGGCACGTTTTCCGTATAATCAAACAGCATGCTGGCAATTTCGTTTGTGTTTTTATTTTCTTAAGCAAAACACATGATGTGATTGATGTTCAAATCGCTTGTTATAAGGTTAGAAATAGATTTGTCTAAGTTTTGTAGGACCATTGATTGAAAATTCAAAAGTTCTTCTCCACCCTCTAATATTTTGAGATCATACGTATATCTTGTCTTTGGCCGCGGACTCATGTCTCTCCAAATTGCTGAAATGCCAGGTTAACTAATTTCCAATTAAATGTACTTAAATTTAATTTTTATTTATTAGGTTTATTAGTTGGAATAGAGCAAGATTTTACAAGGGTGGTTAATTTTTTAGTGATATATATATATATAAAAGATATTTTAACACAAATTTTTCACATAATTTGTGGACACAAATTTATAGCTATTGATCTCACAAAATCTAATAGTTGAGATTGAAAATCAATAACATGTATTTAATGCTATCAACTCATCAATCATCTCATTGTAGATCAATGGCTAAAAAATTGTATCTACTTTTGTATCAAAAGTCCATTCTTATATATATATATATATATAAGAATGGAATATTTTAACACATTTTTGACAGAATTTATTGACACAAATTTATAGTGATTGATTTCACAAAATGCAATGGTTGAGATTGAAAGTCAACAAGATGCATTTGATGTTGCCAACTCATCAATCATCTCAACCATTAAATTTTATAGATCAATGGCTAGAAAATTATGTTTAGTCCTACGTCAAAAGTCTTGTGTCAAAATATCCCCTCATATATATAGACACACACTCTTTCACCTAAATCTAATGGTTAAGATAAATGCTAAAATGACATTTCCATTTAATTAAAATAGAATCTTTTAAACAAAAAGATGATATGGTAGTTAATAAGCCTAGTGAGTCTCTTAGGTTTTCTTCTTAATAATGCTTGATAGCCAATAAAGTTTATTTACAAAATTGGAAATCAATTTCTATGATCGAATTGAAGAATTAAAGCAGCCAAATAGGTCTCCAAAAATTGCAAAAATTATAACAACCCCATACTAGTATAAACCCTTTATTGCATAACACAAAGATAAAAACATAAAATATATGTTGAACTCTCATGACAAGTTGTGTAGACATTTAAGAGAACAGAATAGAAGAGCAAATGAGATCTAACATATAAGAAGACAACCAAGATGATGGTGGCAATCACATGATGAAGGAATTAAATACGCTAACATGATAAAGATAATAACTAGGCTGATAATCTTTTCTTTGTGCTTTTTGCTGCAATCTGCCATGCACTGTTATGAATGGGCCTTCCATCCGGTCACAGTAATACTGATCTTGGCACTACTTTTCTAAGTTCCTTTGATAGACTTAGAGGGTTATCAACTCAAGTCATGGAGACAAGATTTGAACAAATGAATAGAGTCGCCACTCGGGTAATTAATCATGGGAAATTGAATGAGTGACGGCAGCCAATCCCTTGATTATGGATCTAAATATCTTTCACCCCTTTAAAGATGGGTTCGGGAAGTTAGATACAAACCTTCAGTTGCCTTGACGTTGTCTGGTCTCCATTAGGGTTTATCAGGACTATTGTTTATGAGTCATTAATTCTATCCATCTTGACCCTAAATTTATTTTGCAAACAACCAAATTTTATCTTTTGAATTACATATGAGGTGGAATAGTTCATATACATCCATAGAAAGAGGGAGAAAAACGGAGTTACATTTGCCTTTCAAACATGGGCATTTTAGGAATGAGATTACAACAATTTCCAATATAAAGTGTAAAATAAAAATGCTAGGAAAATTCCATAAGAAATTCTAATTAATAATAATCATTGCAAATGAGATAGTAAATATAAAATAAGCGTAAGACAAGTAAAAATGTATCATATGAAGGAAAAAGTCATAAGAGAGCCATCTTAACTAGCATGCATTAAAAAAAAAACAAAAGAGACATTTAAATGTTAAACACACAAATAAGATTAAAGACATCATTAATGAACAAAGCAATTTTAACACAAACACGGTTCTAGCAAGGCATAAAATAATTAAGACTACATAAGGATTGACAATACAAACAAGTCAAAACCGAAGAATTGAAAAAAGACAGATTCTGAGCTTTGGTATGAAGGAGGCATGCGCCTTCTCTTGAAAATAATAGCAGGCGTGCGCCTGTTCATGCATAGAAATCTCACATAGAGCTAGGAAAACATGAAATGATAGTTTTAACAATCAAGACGCACCAAATCCATGATAAGCACATTTTAGATCCTTCTAGCGTGCTTAAAACAACTTAATTAAACTCGAAAGCATCTAGAAGAAACAGAAGACAAAACATGCATTCAATGAATTCAATCAATTCAAAACAAATTAATCATGTATCTGACTTCATCCATAGCAATCTCCGGCAGATATCAGAAGAGAGAAGAAAAGTGATTATGGAATGCAGATGAGAAAGCATGCACCTCTGCTTAGAAAAATAAGAGCAGGCATGCGGTTGCTTATATGCAAGAGCATCAAACAAAAACATGATAAAACAGGTTTTGTATTTTAGAACACAATATTAGACACAGAAAATCATAGAACCAAAGGAAAGAAATGATGAAGACGGAAAGACATGCATTTATATAAGAGAAATCAAAGTAACTGGACAATGTATTCAGACAATTGTTCATAGCATTCAATAAATCAAACATGATAACATATCATATCCAATTGCAAGAGGTAGAACAATCAGATCCTAGAATTGGTCAACCAGGCATGCGCCCTGCTAAATAGCTCATTGTAGATGTGAGCCTACATCAAGTAGGCGCATGCCTGCTCTTCCCCAAAATCAAAAGTCTAACAAAGAACAAAAAAATAGAAGAAAAAGGAGAGACAAAACAAATTTTGATTAATTAATGAATAGGCAAACAGAGAATAGAGACGATGGAATAAGGTTAAAATAACGAACACAAAGAACACTCAAGGCAAATGATTATTCAACTAAGGCATAACAATTGGATAGATTAACTCACATAATCATTTAATTAATCAACTAAACTAATCTGGATCATTAATTAAACTAAACATGGTAATTAGCTCCACTAAACATACTTAATTAACTATGCTAACTAAATCCTAAACATGCTTACTAATCATTACTGTTAATTAACCTAGGCATGGCAATTTTCTAAACTAAACATGTTTAATTGACTAAACTAATTAAACCCTAAACATGCATACTAATCATGGCAACCAAACGTAATTGAACCTAAATAATATATTCTAAACATAGCATTTCCTAACTAAGCATGGCAATTGATAAAATATTAAAAATTAAACTGAATTAAGGATTTTGGCCCTCACTTCTTTACCTTTTTTCAAGGGTGCTTACCTCTCCTTCAAAGCTTAGACTCCAAGAAAAGTTTTTTTATCAACGTTCTTCAGAGAAAACCTTAATTTAGAATATTTTTATTATTTTTGGGTTTTTCTTAACAAATTTTTGTAAACCTAGACAAGAAATAATAAATTTTTATATAAGTAAACAGTTGAAACAATGTCGTCTCATTTTTCCAAAGTGACAATCCATAATTTCTCAGGGTTTTCATGATGTTCCAAGGGTTTGTGGGACCTTCCCAAGCGTGCACCCTTAAAGGGTAAAGGCATGTGCCTACTCCTACAACTCCCATACATGTAGTTTTTGGTAAGCGTGCTAGTGAGGGTGGTTGGCATGTTGACTCAAATGCTTAAATTAGTAGTGTTTTAAGTATTTTGGAGTACAAAAAGTGATTAAATTAGCTTTGTTGGCAAGCTTATCCTCAACTTTTTCAGTTACAAGTTTTTATAGAAAGGATGGTGATGTGACACCCAAGTATTTGTGAAAGTGAGTTTTGACTATCAATTAACCTCTATGACATCGGTAATTGCCAGTCAGTTAAGGTTCTACTTGCTGATGCAAGCAAATGAGTTGGAACTTGGAGATTGGTGGAGATCATAGAGGTGATGCTCTATGATCTATGTTCGTGATTTTTAGGGATTTTGATGTTAAGTCCTCTTCTGTAGCCACTAGGTGGCATTATGCACATTTTTGGTGCTCTAATGTGTTGACTTGGTCTTTTTGGGACTCGTTTAAGTCAAGTGGCCTGGGCTTCTTATTAAGGTCAATGGCCTCGTAGGCTTATGAGCTTTTTATAAGGATCCCGATTTATGAGGATTTTGTTATCGCAGGTTTTACATTTGGGCTTTTTGGATTTTTACCACCAATAAAGGCCTACCAAGTTTCCCAAGAATTGAAAAAACTTTTTTTTTTTTGGGACTTTATATTTTCATTGATTCTCCCCCTTCTTTTTGAATTCAAATCTCTTTTGTTCTCACCCTTTTCAATTTCAAAGTTCAAATTTTGAAGAAACAAGTCTTGACTGATTATGCATTTTCCCAAGTTTGACCATGCATGAGTTCAAGAATTAAATATTTCTTTTGCACGCACCTATTCGTTTTCATTAATCCCACTTCCTCTTTTTGTTACTCTAGATGTTCCCACTTCACACTATGATGAACACTTGAAAATGTACAATTATTAAGTACTTACATTGTCATTTTACATTTAAAATGTCAAGCATTTTGTACATCCTGAGCTTAAAACAAAAAGTTGCCCCTAATTTTTATTAACGGTCATTTTTGTGTGGGTTTGGTAAAGTAGACATAACTCTCAATATAGAAGTCAAACAGAGGAAATTCCTGAATCTAAAGAAATATGACTCAATCCTTCACAAAGTTGAAGAACACATGAAAGATCTAATCTAACATTTGATGGACCGAAATTGAGCTGCAACAAAATTGGACTATAACTTTAGCTCAATCGACACACCTTTAGTAATTTAACTATGTCTCACAAAATATATATCCAAATGGCATGATTCTAGAAGCTATGAAAATTTGAGACAAATATCTACAACTTATCTGTTAAATAAAACAATTAATTCAACCATTTTAATAGTATTGCATTAAAAATTGATAGATGGGTTAGTGGCTAAAACTCAAAAAAATAAGTCCACTTGAATAGTTTCCCTTCATTTCCTATTTAAAGAGACCTTTGGGTTAATGTAGGGGGACCTCTCCAAAATTTTAGATCTCAAAATCTCTCTTCATTTGTATTTTCATTTCTCTCAAATTATGTCTTTCTAAACTCCTAGCCAAGGCTAGGAGAGAAGCATGCACTTAATGGATTCGCAACTTTGTTTCTTTGATCTTATAGTTGCACTTCAATGTCAATTCTTTTCAATTGTTTGAATCCAACTTCTTTAAAATGTGTTTTGGTTTGTTTGAAGCCTTGATTCATTGTAGACTAATGGCACACTGAATGCTTGGAAAGATCATCTATATATCAAGAGCAAATTTCTCCAATATTTCTATAAATTTATTGAAAGGTAACATTTATTTTTCACACTTTTCTATTTTAAAGAAAAGATGGATTCACTAGATAAATGGTTTTTATCTTCCAATTGAGATTACTGCTTAGCTAATTTCTATTTAGTAAAGAAAATGATTAATAATATCTTCTATAATCCAAGTAAGTGTGGATCTCTAATGCCTTAATGTTCTTATAATTGAATTCTTAATTTACATTTGGTAATCCTATCTTTAGAATCCACCCAACACCTTATCATTCTAATATTCTTGGAAATCACACTAAATCTTTGATCTGGGCAATCATTCCTTATGGATACGGCACTTGGACTCGCAAGTAAAATACTATAATTAACACAACCTAAACTTGGGTAATACAATCTTTAAGTAGTAGCACACATTAGCTTTCTCTTTTAGATTCCAAATAATTGCCATTCTCTATTTTTTATTTTTTCTTCTTTTGTTGTTTTCCATGATTGACAAACCATCGGGATTCCTTGTGATCCCAAAGAGAGAATTCCCTAATGTTTCTTCAGACATCCTTGATAATAGACATGAGAGATGAGTTTGATAGACCTTTGAATGTGAAAATGAGGTCTACGGAGAAGGAGAAACATAGTAATCCACATTGTAGTATTGTTTATATGTATCTCCAGATGTTCAATGTAGGTGTTAGACTTCTATTGCACCATTATTTCTAGTACATGCTTCAATATTTAGGCTTAGCTCTAACTTCATTTACGCTTCTTGCTTAGAAAGTTTTTTTTTTTTCTTGTTTTGTTTTATGGAAGAACACAATCTTAATTAGTGAATTCAACTTCAAAGAATTGACTCATCTCTTCCAATTGAAATCCTAAAAAAATGGAGGTTATTATTCAGCTTTTAGCCTGGAGCTTTCAAGGGTGTTATCCTTGAAGCCAAGTTCAAAAGATCTTGGAAAGAAATTTGGTTTTTTTGTTTATGGGAATTAAGAATCTGCTTTTAATGATCTCGAGCTTGTTTATCATGTTCCAACTCAATTTAGTGTTCTAAGTTCTTCACATTTCCTTTTTGCCTTTCTTTCTTTCTTTTGAACTATTTTCACTTTATTTCCTTTCTTGGTACAGCTTTTGGTCTAAGACAACTTTTGTAGAAGCTCATATTAAGAGAAGCTTTAACAAAATTTGTTCTAAAAACTCTTTTTTCCATTGATGAACTTACTTTGATGAGAATCTATCTCAATATGGTCTTTTAGAAAGCTTTTGTTTCTACTTCCTCAAACTTTCTTGAATTGATCTTTATTTTATTGTTTCTTTTGCAGACATGTCCTTTTCTTTGACACAAAAAAGGAACCATCCGGATGTTATTGCTCTAAGTTTTTCTAATGTTGGGCCTTTGCCTTCTCGATATCGAAAGACAAGTAGATTTTGGGATTCCTACCTCTCATTGCTCTGAACACACCTTGAAGGAGCAATAGAAAACTTCAACAACTCCTTTTTGGTTCCTTAAGTGTTCTATGGCTAGCTCTATGGATATTTGTAATCTAGCCTATCAAAGAAATAATGAAACTAGTCACATTGCATTCTTTTGGCAAAATTCTTGCTAATTTGGATTCCACAATCGAGACTAGTTTCATAGGGTCTATGAAGTAATGTCTGAATATTTTGTTTGATGGATCTTGTGTTTTTGTATTTTTGCATTTTGAGTGCGTTTGGTTTGTGTTTGTATGGAGTTGTTCATTTTCACCATGCTTGGGAATTGGCGGGCTTATCAAGAGAAGGATAAACTTAATTCTATATAGAAGGATAAGGTTGATGCTCAGAATAATGTATAAGACTCAATAAGGTATGATTAAGACTCTTATTGTTCAAATGTCTGAAAGGGACAATACCATCTCTAAGCTTCAGGCTGAGATTGAGAGGCCAAAAGTGAACCCTACTAATGATCACAAGCGTTCTCAAGAACATAAAGATTCAATTGATGCTAAATATTTCAAAGGGTTGTTGATTGTAAGCTAGTGATCAATAGGTGCCAACAAGAGTGAGATCTTTCTTTTATGGATAATGACATTATACCGCTTCCAGGCCTGTTATTGAAGTTCCTGCTCAAGGTGGAACCTTAGCAATGAAGAAAGATAATGTAGTCTCTCCAACTGTTACACTGAAGTTCCTTTGGCTTTTTTGGCCTAAGTAGCTTCAAGGTTTAATTTGTACCAAAGCTGCTTTCTGAAAGAGACCCATTTGTTGCTTGCTAATTAATTTGCCTTGGCTTCTTTATGTTTATCTTTTTATGATCCTCTCTTTTTGTGGGAGTTATTTTAGTAAATCTTTTGTAAAGGACTTCTACTCTTTTTGCCTTTAAAATATTTGCCTCAGAAGGCTCTTTACCAATATGGCTTTAAATGTTTATCTTTGCATACTTGGATGCTTCATTGTCTAGCTTCGTTAAGGTCTTATTGATATGGCTTTTTATTTTTCTTTCATGTATTTTGATAGAATGTTGCTCCTTTTACCTTAGGAAGCTTTTTCATTAACGGTATATTCTGTTGTAGGATCTTTGTTTATCAGATATCTTTTAGGCTTTCGAGCCTTTATCTTGTTATGTGTATGTTTCTTCGAATACTTGATCCTTGTAATAAGAAAAGCTAAAAATTAACATCTATGCCAAGAGTTTTCTTTTGGAATTGATTTTCCTTTTTATTGGCTTTTTCTGTACATACATATAACTCATGACTTAAAATAAACAAAGACCCGACACAAGAATCAAAACTCAAAGCAATAAAACATAATGAATCCCTCAAACCAAGATCCCAAATAAATAAGAAATGCAAATAGACTCAAACAAGATAAGACATGTACATACTTTATTTTTCTAAGTAGACTTTGCTTTTCAAAATGATAATGAAACAACTTTCTTTTGGACACTCTGTGAGAGTCTTTCATGGAAAATTTTTTGTCTCAGCTTCCTCGCTTGCCTACTTCTTATTGATGTTGGAAAATAAATACACTTAGGACTGATCTTGTTTCTTTACTGGTAATAAGATTTGAGATGTTCTGTATCACAAGGATACGTAAGATCTTCACCATCCAGTGTATTTAATTTGTAGATTCTTGAGCGAAATTCTTGAAAGACTTCGTAGGGACCTTCCTAATTTAGACCTAGTTGGTATCAACAGGATCCTTGGTATTTAGCATCACCTTTCTCAAAACTAGATCTCTTTCCTTGAATCTTCCTTCTTTCATGCAATAGTTATTATATTATGCAACTCTTTATTGATAAGTAGTTGCTTTCTTTTGAGAAGATTTTTTTTTCCTCTAGCAAGTCTAGATTCATCTTTTTTTTTCAGTGTTTCAGTTGGATCATAATTTTGTATCCTATGTGAACTCATTCCTATTTCAATTGGGATGACAACTTTGCTCTCTTGTTAGCGAGAATAAAGTGTGGATTTTTGGTAAGTGGCTTTATAAGCTTAAAGGACACTAAGTAGTTTCTCTACCCAGGTACCTTTTAATCTTTTAAGCTTATTTTTCAAGTGAGTTTGATGATCTTATTTACTCCCTGCACTTGTCCATTCGCTTGTGGATGTGTTAGAGATGAGTTCGCATCCATGATTCCAAGTTTATGGTAGAATCCCCAATAGGAATTCTCAAATTATTTGTCATTGTCTGAAACTATTGTGTGGAGAATCTCAAATCTACAAATGATGTCTCTTCATGAATCTAGTGGTTCTTTCTTCTATTATGTGGGCTAATGCTTTTACTTCTTCCTATTTAGTGAAGTAGTCTCTTGCCATTACTGCATACTTGGTCTATCCTTTCCTAAGAGGAAATGGCCCTATGATATCAATCCTCCATTGGGCAAATGGCTACGGTCAACTCATCGATGTCATCCATTGAGGAGGTTGTTTGTTATAACTGAGAAACTTTGACATTTGTCTCATAATCTTGAGAAATTATTTGCATCAATTTCTAAGATTGGCCAATAGTACCTTTGTTTAAGGATTTTCCTCCCAAGTGACTGCTATAGATTCCTTCATGTATTTCTTTTAACACGTAGTCAGCCTGATTAGGTTCTAAGCATCTAAGATAAAAGGGTGGAGTAGCCTCTCATGTACAATAAATTTTTGAAGACAATATATTATGTGCCTTTGGCCTTAAATTTTCGAAGTCCTCTGTACTTAAGGTACTTGATTAATGGTTTTGTTTATCTAGATCCTTAAACGATTAGTAAACTTGTGGATACCTAATCATACATATCGATAGACAAGATGTCATTGTGTGAGCTAGGTCAAAGACCTATATGGAACAATATAATAACAAGCTTACATGATTGATTTTCAGTTTCTAATTATCTCATTACAAAAGTGAAATCAATTTATTAGCTCTGGTCGAGTCCATTGTAGGACCAAAATTACACTATTGAATTATGTGTTGGTTTATATGAATGCTTACGTAATGACATAGCAGTGAACTTGATCCATTGAAAATAGGTTTGCATGTGTACCCTCATAAACACCAATAGTTTGGAGTTGGGTCTGTTGACCCAGGTATGGCAACCCAAGAGGGGGGGTGAATTGGGTTTTTATTTATAAAAACGGATTTAGAAAACTTTTCTTGAAAGATCAAAATTATTTAAATCTTTCTTTAAGAACAAAGGTGAAGAAGATGAAAATAGAATGCAATCAAGAGAATGGGAATAAAGAACAATCACAAGTGCAAGTAAATGTAAAGAGGATAGGGATAGAGAGAGTGCAAACTCAATTTACGTGGTTCGGCAAACCTTGCCTACGTCCACGGGCTCCTAGCTCCACAAGCTAGCTTTCCACTAAGTTGTAGAAATCTTTACAACTTGCTTGATGAACAACCTCACCAAGACTTTTTCTTCAACCCTTGATAACACCACACCAAGAGTTCTTCTTGATGAACAACCTCACCAAGGCAACTTCCTTCAACCCTTGATAACACCACACCAAGAGTTCTTCTTGATGAACAACCTCACCAAGGCAACTTCCTTCAACTCTTGATAACACCACACCAAGAGTTCTTCTTGATGAACAACCTCACCAAGGCAACTTTCCTCAACTCTTGATAACACCACACCAAGAGTTCTTCTTGATGAACAACCTCACCAAGGCAACTTCCTTCAACTCTTGATAACACCACACCAAGAGTTCTTCTTGATGAACAACCTCACCAAGGAAACTTCCTTCAACTCTTGATAACACACAACAAGAGTTCTCTCAAGGATAACTATTATCCTTTACAAGAATATCTCACTCTCACCACAATACAAGAACAAGGATAATTTTTACAACAAAAGTACAACTCTCTTCAATGAGTAGATAAAAAATATAAAAGCTCTCTATACTTAATATTTCTCTTGTTTTTTGCTTGATAGATGCTTCTCTTACTCTTCCTGAATGCATGGGAGAAGGGCTCCTTTTATAGGCAAATAGGATGAACTTAATCAAGTGAAGACACCAACTCCATATTTTCTGCCCACCATAAAAACCGTAATTTGTCTTCCATTTTTTGTAAATGTTCCGTTTGAAATTTGAAAATCTGCAAAACATAAAAGATTTGAAAATTTGAATAAGCTTTCCAACGCATCAAGAATCAAGTCATTTGGATATCTGTAGCTCAAGATATGGCCAAAACACCATTCGGTGCTCATGTGACTTGATTTTTCTTTCTTGTGTCAGTCCACCAAATTGAATGATAATTCTGTCAGCCTTCCGTTTGAAATTTGAATTTCTTCAAAACATAAAAGATCTGCATATTTGAATAAGCTTTCAAAACATTAAGAATCAAAGTATTTGGATATCTCTATCTTAAGATATGGCCAAAAAACCATTCGGTGCTCATGTGAGTTGATTTTTCTTCTCTGTGTCAGTCCACCGAATTGCATGTCAATTATGCCGGCCTTCTGTTTGAAATTTGAATTTTTTCAAAACATATTATTCATTAAGTCATCTTTCCAATGCCGCAAGAATCAAGTCATTTTGATTTTTCTAGCTCAAGATATGTCCAAAGGAGTATTCGGTGCTCATGTCAGCTGCTTCCATTTGTCTTTCAACTTGCATGATGATTTGGACAACCTTGCACTTGAAATTTGAATTTCATTAAAACATATGAAATGTTATAAATTGAGTAAGCTTTCCAAAGGCTCAAGAATCACATCATTTGGATATTTGTAGAGATATATATGACCAATTGATTGAACATTGCTCATGTGTCACATTCCTTGAGTCAATCCTTGTTCTTAAACTTTGGTGCCTTTAACATGTAGTCTTCTCCTTAGCTTCAACACTTCATTTTAATAAGCCTCTTCTTGATTTTATAATTATTTCAATGATATTACTCTTGCACATAAATAAACATGTTAGTAAATCACAATGAATCAATGTGTATTGTTATCATCAAAATTATCATGTAGCCTTAGGGCTAACAGGGTCAAATTACTATTTTTCCTTTCGCAGCTATTTCTTGTTTAAGACAACTATATCATTTAATGGATAATAGGACTTTGCATTTCATCTTTTTTGCTAAAGATGAAGTCCTTATTCAATGTGAGCCTGCATTGAACACCCAACCATGATTTATTATCCATGAATTAGATATCTCCATAAGGTGGTAATCTCTATTTTAATTCCATATCTATATATGTATCTATGTTGTCATGTCCATGAAACTTCAATTACCTCAAGTAGCTATGGTTGATCTATCAACAAATTGATCTCTCCTTCAATTCTAATCAAAGCAATTGGTCTATGAACACAAGGTATATCACATATCTCAAGATTAAGGTAAAGATGCATTTATTGTCCTTTTGTGATGTTTAGATTTTAGTTAATGGTTGTACACTCACACCATAACATTATTTGGTCGTTGCTCAATATCCGAAATCTCCACTTTGATGTTTTAAGGTCTATCATTCGTACTAAGGCAAGTAACAAGGCAACCTTGTAAAAATAGAGCGTCCAACCTTATTTCTATGTTGTGAACAGTTTAAGCTTAATAAAGTAATCATATCTCCCATTTATGAACACTTTCATGCAAATGATTCTTTACACTTTTTGAGCTATGGAACCTTCAATACTTTGCTATTAAGTTAAAACTCAAACAAACTTAATTTAAAAAAAAAAAAAAACCCAACGGATTATATATTGAAGTGAAAAAGGATGTCTTTATTGAATATAAGCATTGGTCACACGAATACATATGTTTTAAGAACATTTTCCCAATAGAACAACAATAATGTGAGCTTGAAAGTAAGGTCTTAGTTTCCTAGATGTGATCATAAGAGCAAATGTAAGTTTCTTCAATTTGAGGTATCTCGTTCCTGCATCATGGAGTATACAGTTGACAAAATACACTAGTTTCTGGATCTTGTTTTCCTCTTGGATTAGCGTAGAGGTAAGTGCAATGTCAAACATTGATAAAAAAAGACATAGAGGTTCACCCAATTGTGGCTTGGACAAGGGTGGAAATTCTACTAAATAAAGTTTCAGTTTCTCGAACCTTCTTCACATTCTTTTATCCATTCGAACTTTTTCACCCATTTCAAGGTCTTGAAGAATTTTGCACACCAGTTTGTGGATCTTGAGATAGAGCAGTTTAATGCAACAATTATGCTTATAAGGCTTTGGACTTCTTTTATGTTCTATGAGGATCTCATATCTAGGATTGCTTTCATTTTGGAGGGGTTCATATCTAACCCTTTATGATGGACCAAGTAGTCGAGGAGCTTTCCATTTGTAGCTCTAAAGGAGCATTTGTTTAGATTCAGTTTTATC
This sequence comes from Boswellia sacra, assembly GCA_013180625.2. Taxonomy (NCBI): domain Eukaryota; kingdom Viridiplantae; phylum Streptophyta; class Magnoliopsida; order Sapindales; family Burseraceae; genus Boswellia; species Boswellia sacra. The sequence continues at coordinate 28,256 of SNVD02003675.1, forward strand.
TAGAACTTCTTCAGTATTTTAAACATCTTTTCTAAATCCTTTGTGTGCTTTCTACTATAATAATCTTGACGACCATATTGTTTGCATATACTTCCATGTTTTTGCTAATTTAAGAGATGAATATCTTGTTTACTAACCTTTGATCGGTGGCTCCTACATTTTTGCGTTTGAAAGGCATCACTTAATATCAATAAAGCCATCTATCAATGATGAAGACGATCTTTTCTTAATCTGTAGGATGCATCAAAATCTAGTTTTACCTGGAGAAAACATCCATAAAATTGAGAAGCTCATGACCTGTAGTGGTATCCACCAATTGGTCTACTCTAAGTAAGGGGAAGCTGTTTTCAGAACATGCATTGTTCAAATTTGTAAAATCCACGCACTCTCCATTGGCCATTTGTATTTTAAAAAGAACCACGTTAACCAACCATTGAGGTAGTGTACTTCTCTAATGAATCTTGCTAACAGAAACTTCTCTACTGCTTCATTTATTATTGCATATCTTTCCTAGTTGAATGCTCTCCTTTTCATCTTATAGGAGTGGATTTTGGATCCACATTAAAAATATGGGTGATTAACTCTAAAACGATTCCTGGCATGTCATCATTCGTCAAAACAAAAACATCTATTAATTTGTGAGATGTTGAATAAGACAAGTTTTGACTTTTAGACTTAAGCATGATCTTATTTTTGCTCTCTTCTCTAGATTTAGCGAATCTATTTAGATTTCCTTGTAACCCCCTAGGCCATTGACTAGAACAAGTTCTTTGTATGGATCAGCTTCCTTCTTGGGTTGTTCTTTAATATTCATTATGGATTGGTTCTTCATAGCCATTGTATAGTATTTTCGTGATCGAAGTTGATTACCCTTGATTATTACAACCTTTTTTTCTACTTGAAACTTAATTAGAAAGAAGTATGTATAGGTTATTGCCCTTAGGTTATTGAGGCAAGGTTTTCACACTATAGCATTATAAATTGATGGTCTATCTATCACCTAGAATTATGTCATAATAGTGACCTCATTTGGTGGGGTTCCTATGGTTATGGGAAGCTGAATGGATCCTAGAGGTAACAATGTTTCCCCTAACAATCCTGTTATTGGCATTTGACTAGGTTTAAGTTGTTCCTTTTTCAAACCTATTCTTTCTAAGGCTATTACATACAATGCAGTAATAGAACTTTCATTGTCTAATAGGATCCTTCTAACTAAGTGATTTTTAATTATCAAGCTAATACCTAAGGCATCATTATATAGGTAAAATACTCCATATGAATCGTCCTTAGAAAATTTAATTTTTCATAGCTAGAAGATTTTGGAATTAACTCACTAGTTTGGTTGTTTAGGACTTCATAAGTGTACCACTTTCTTGTTCTGTTAGAATTTCCTTCCAATGTTAAACTTCTAATTGCAACATATACTTCTTTTCTATGTGGAATGTTTTCTTCAATTCGTGGAACTTTCTGATTTTCAGGGACTAGGCTGGATCCTTTTTAAGTGAGATATTCCTTCAGGTAGCTTGTCTTCATGAGTTCCTCAATCTAGATCCTTGAGTTTTGGCATTCTGCAGTGTTATGCATGTGATCTTTATAGAACTTATGAATATTTGCGTTTGCTTTTTCTTTCAAGAGGAGCTCTGAATGGAGGAGGCTCTAGGTTCCTATCTTTAATTTCCATTAGTAATAAAAAATGTGACATTAAAGGGTGGTGGAAGCTCCATGGTTTTTTTTGTCACGTCATCCATAAGATCATGTTTTCTTGGATTTCCCATTACAAGAATTCTTATTTTTTTGATTCCTTGCTGGTTTCTAGAGGGCGACTTCTAACTTGTGCGTTTTAAATTTCCTTTACATTGTTGTACTTATTTTGCTTGAGTAAGAAGCTTTGTGTAGAAACGTGGATTATTTTTGTAAGGGACCATAGGAATGCTCCAGGGCTCAATCTTGCTATCATGGTTGTCTAGGCAACACCATCATCAAATGCGTTGATTTGCATCACTTCTTTATTGACCTTGAAACATAGCTTTACAATGATTCATTTTCTCCCTATTTCACCTTTACCAAATGCATGACTAGCTTTTTTTGCTTCCTAACTCCCACTATATATGAAATAAAGAGGAAACTGAATTTCTCAAAAGAATCTATGCTTTCATGTTTAAGCCAATGATACCATTATCTTGTAGAGCCAGCCAGAATAAGTGGGAATGCTCGGCAAGTAAGAGCATCAAATTCTTCTTGAACTTGCATCCAAGAAATGAAACCTTCAAGGTGTTTAACAGAATCTTCATCTCCGCAACAAGCTCCTATGATAAGCCTCTTGAATTTTGACGAACACGTGGATGTATTTGTTAGCATTTTCAAAAAGCATTAATTTTATAAAAATGCATATTTTTCAATGTATTTAAATCACTAGATCAATCACATAACATTTTCAAAATTCAAAAAAAGTATAAAATCAACCATACATTCTTTCAAAATTTTGAAGCCGAAAACTCAAAAAACATAAACTAACACACTCGTAGTAATTTTCAAGATCTTCTCGATGAAAGGTGGAGTAACTTCACTGAAGAGATGGTCTAGAAGTTGACTTTGCCCATTACTTTCCCGCTTTATGCCTGCCACGATCATTTTTAATTCTCGCATCTCCTCCTACATCTTTTGATTGATCCCATACGTCTCTCTTAAACTCTCATGCCGAGGTTCCTCAGACCTATTTTTAGAAGATCTTTCATCATGGTAGATACTCTTGGACTTTGTTACTAACTTCTTAAGACATTTAAAGTTGGAATCTCTGCTTATCTTCATTTTCTTGCTTTTGGCACAAGTTCTTTTCCTCATAATTCACTTTCCTTTGGATGGAGATTTCTCTGTCTCAAGTTCTTGTACTTAAAGGCCTTAGGAGCTAAAGCTCAAATTTTGGCTCATTCCTTGGTGGACTCTTGGATACTGGAATTGAAAATGCTGGATTTTCATGTACAAACTTTGACGTTCCAAGGATTCCTCCAAGAATTGCTTGTGGTGAATGGGGTTTGGATTGTGTTCCTGCTGCCCCTTTAGTGTGTGGTGGTTAACCGGTTTCCTTGTTTGCCATTAAAATTGTCTTCAACAATGGATGAAAATGATTGTTAGAAGGCCCTCTTTCTAATGCCAAACTATTTGCTTAGAAATTTAGATGGCCTAAATTTCTATCCAAATAAGGAAATCAAGCTGGTTATGGCCTTCGAGTCTCACGCAATCAAAAGGTTCAAGATAGTACCTTGCAAAATAAAAAAACTGTTATCGGTAAGCATACAGGTAAAGGTGGCCAACATGCCACTCCAATGCTTAATTCAATAGTGTTTTAAGCGTTTTGGAGCATAAAAAGTGATTAAAACAACTGCATTAGCAAGCTTACCCCCAACTTCACTAGTTTCAAATTTTTATAAAGAGGATGGTGACTTGGCGCACAGGTATTGGTGGAAGTAGGTTTCAACTGTCATTTGACTTTCATGACATAGGTAATTGCCAGTCAGTTAAGGTTCCACTTACTGATATGGGCAAATGAGCTGGGACGTGGGGATTGGTGGAGATAATGGAGATGATGCTCCATGTTTTGTGTCCTTGATTTTAGGGATTTTGATGATGCATCCTCTTGTATAGCCCCCGAGTAGCATTATTCACATTTATAGTGCTCCGATATGTTGACTTGGTCTTTCTACGACTCTTTTGAGTCGAGTGAACCAGGCTTCCCATTTAGGCCGTTGGCATCGAGGTTTATGAGCCTTTTATAAGGATCCTGATTTATGAGGATCTTGTTATTGCGAGTTTCAGATTTTGGCCTCATAGCTTTACCACTTGAGGATACCACTATCATAAGGTTCTATACCCAAAAACAACCTGAGTTGACTTACAAGTGTCAATCAAACCTCTACAAATACAAATACGCAGGAGGATACACCACCTCTATTGTTCACTTACAAGGTGAACAATCCTCACCTCAAATACAAGTTAAAAACCTCAATTTAAAAAAATAAATAAATAAATAAAGACTTTAGGTTACAATATGAATACAAGTGTGAAAGCCACAATCTCTTTCTAAAAGATGTTAAGATCATAGATCAAGAATATCTATGAAGATTAAAGCTCAATAAAATAAAACAGTGTGAGGCTTCTTTGGACTTTTCAATTAGTCAAGTAAGAAATAACAAAAAAATCTAAAATTCGATTAATATAAAATAAGGGAAATTCTAAACGCCCTCTTAGATTTTGGCATTTTTCCCGACCACCTACTATTCTAGAACTAACATAAAAACCCCCAATCTGTACATTTCTTAATAGAATATGTTTAAAGATCCTATATCTTTTATGCAAAGTCCATTTTACTCCCACTTGTTCTATTTAAAAATAATATAATAATAATGTAACCATTAAAATATTAATTAAAATGATTGAATATTATAATAAATAATGGACAAATTTCATCAATGGCCCTAAGGTTCGCTCTTAAATCGAAATGACCCCTATTTTCGGAAATAGGCTTCAAATGGCCCTACCTTTATCTCATCTCTGTTAAGTTGGATGGTGACCTGTGAAATGACTTTAATGCCCTCTGGGGGTTTGAAATTTTTTTTAAAAATTAGTATGTGGGCATGATTCAAACACAAGACATTTACATTACACAGTTTCACCATTACCATCATACCAACTACTTAATTCTATCTATTGTACACAAATTTTATTTTTTATTATAATATTGATTTTAAGACAACAAAACAAAAACAAATTTCTGGTGCCTTTTGTCTTCCATTCTCACAGCCTCCTCCTCAACTCCTCAACACTAGTAGCACAGTCCACCATCTTTGGACCAGGCCTCCATTGATCCACCACCACCATTTTTGTTTAAATTCCAATATTTATTTAAAAATAAAAAAATGTAAAAAAAAAAGATTAAGGTAAACTAACACGCAAAAATGACACACAGCACCTCCACCCAAAAGTCATGGTCTCCACCATCTCCACCACCTCAAAGCAGTCATTTCCACCAACTTTACCAGGCCCAAAAAGCCTCTTTTCTTTGTACACGTTCAAGCCCCACTATCAACTTCTTCTTCTTTCACTTTGTTATAATTGTAGAATTGAGATTTTAGAAATTTGTGGACTGTTGATGATGGTTAGTTTCTCTGAGTTTGTGAACAACTTGTCAAATTGGGATTGTTGGGTTTTTGTGTTTTTCATGAGTTAGGCTTCTTCATATCCGAGTCCAGGAAGGAAGCACCAATCAATCGAGAATATGTTATGGAATTGATTTTTTCCATTAAATTTAATATGAATTGAGTATGTGTGGAAATGGAATTGATTTCAGGAGAGAGTTTTAAGGAGGGTGAACCTAGAGAATTCAAAGAGGAAACGGAATTTACGGTAGGGTCGTATTGCAGTGGGTGTAAACATTGGAATTTTGCTTATGGTTTTGAGTAGGGATGGCAAAATCCGGGTGCGGGTGCGGGTGCAAAAAAGGGATGGCAAAATCCGGGTGCGGGTGCGGGTTTTGCATTTCTGCATCCGCACCCAGATTTTGTACCTTATCCCCGGTCCCCGGAAAAACCCGAATTTTTTTGAGTTTTTTCGGGTACGGGTATTTGCGGGTTTTGAGATTACCGCACCCGCACCCGCACCCGCACCGCACCCGAAAAAAACCCGGATTTCCCCTGATTTTTTTTCTATTTTTGTCTTCACCCGGAAAAACCCGAATTTCCCCGGATTTTCTCGGATTTTTTCCTATTTTTTTCTTAATTTTTTTAAGAATTATGCAGGTGCAGTGCGAGTGCGGGGTTTATTAGCAATACCGCACCCGCACCGCACCCGGATTTTTTTTTAAATTCCCCCGCATCCGGATTTCGTACCCGGATAATCCAAGTTTTCTTCACCCGGATTTTCCGGGGAAAATCCGGATACCCGGATTACCCGGGTTTTTTTGCCATCCCTAGTTTTGAGGCCTAGTGACGATAGCCAGAGATAGCAATCAAAAGCCTTTTCTAACTAGCAAGAAAATGGAGATTCAACACTGAATTATGATAGAAAGCCAAGTAGGCTTAGGACCAGTGTGGTACTGGTAGAGAGAGTGGTCGAGACCCTACGAATTATGTCTATTCGATGCATACGCAAACCTGTAACTTCTAAAAACTCTAGTGATGACTCTAACATTTGGAAACCGTAGTAACGCCTCTAACTTAGAGGCGTGTGCCTCTAACCTTACAGGCGCGCGCTGCTAAGCTTCAGTCCCACATCGAGAAAAAGGGCTAATTTTCTTGGAAACCGAGGCCTATATAAGGGCAATCAGCTCCCGGTTCAAGGCAAGCGAGTTTTGGACTAAAAATACCTAAAAAACTCATATTTTGAGGGATTCTAAATATTTTTCAAAGACGCTCTCCAGTTTAATATTTTTCGGTGTTCTCTCGGTGTTCTCGGCATCCTTTAAGGTGTCACGCTAGTCAAAGGTTTGGGTTTCGATTAAATTCGAAATTTGATAAGTTTCCTGAGTGCCTCCTCTTCAATATAAATGTTTTATTTAGATTATTTTGCCATGTTTAGGTATAATTAGAAATGATTATGCCATGTTTAGTTTAGGATTAGTTTAATTAGTAGATTAATTGTCATGATTAGTAGTTTAACTAAGCATGTTTAGTAGTTGATTACATAGTTAATTAGTTCGTAATTAGTTATTAATTAGCCATTAATTAGTGTTTAATTAGTTGTTAATTATGCATGGTTAGTAGATAATTAGTTTATAATTAGCAGTTAATTATGTGATAAATTAGCAATTAGTTAAGCATGATTAGAGATTATTTAGTGATTAATTATACATGTTTAGTATAAACTAATTAATGATTTATGATATCACAATTAGTATAGAAATGACAATACGTATTTTTAAGTGAACTTACTATTGTTATTGCCCTTATTTGATGATGGAGGATCAAACTCCAAATTCCCTCAATTGGTAATCGTTTTATCGCAATCATGTGGAATGGTTGTAATCCCAAAACCCTTCTGCCATGTTTGATAGAAATGTAATCCGTTCTCCTCGCCCCTTCTATGGATGTATGTAAACTGTTATTACCTCATATGTAATAAAAGATAAAAGTAGTTGTTTGCAAAATAAAACTTAGGATCAAGATAAGAGAGCATTAGTGGCATAGAACTTAGAACTCAATAGACCCTTAGTGGAGGCCAGATTAACGACCGGGCAGTTGTAACATGTACTCAACTTTCTGATCTCATATCTGAATGGTTGATGGGTAGTTAAGTCTAGAGAAGTAAGAGATCGGCTACTATCACTCAATTTTTCCCGTGGCTAATTACCTGACCCCCGTTTGTCATGTGTTCCATACATCACACTAGATAGATATCATCTTCACGGAATACGATTCATTTTCAAGATGCCTTGGTGGTGAAATGGTAGACATACAAGACTCAAAATCTCGAGTGGCGACTCCATCGGTTCTCTGGGTCTTGTCTCCGTGGCTTGACTCGTATCGCCCTCTAAGTCATCGGAAAGGAGCTTAGAAAAGCAGTACCGAGATCAAAAGCATTTGGAGCGTGATAGAAGCCCTACTCATTGCAAGATAGTATTGCGATGAGTGGGGATGGATTTGCAAATGGGTGGGGCTGGTGAATATTATGCTGGGGTATTTATGCAAGATTTGTAACATGGAGTGTTAATTTGAAGCTTTTAATTACGGATATATTGAAATTTTTTAAATTAAAATAGATATATTAAATGATTTTATATATTGAGATAAAATTACTTATCTACCCTTCTATTGTTTGACAAAAATAATTTAATAGCAGGGCTATTTTTGCCTATTTATGAAAAATTGTGGTCATTTCTGATTTTAGAACGAATCTTAGGGAAATTTTCCCATAAATAAATAATCTATAGATTCATAAAAACCTTTTCTCTCTTTCTCAATTCCTCACCATCTTTGCCAAGTTTTCGTGAAAACTAAACAACTAAAAAAAAAAAAAAAGAATCCAAAAACACAAACAAATCTAATAGAGTATTAATTGAGCTATGACTCTTGAGGTTCATAATCATTCCCCTGGGGTTTGTATAATACAATCAATTGGAAACAGATCTTCTCCTAATGGGAAACCAATAGTCTGTCAATGGTGATGAGTTCAATCATCTTCCCATGGTGAATCTACATCTAACACCACCATTCCCTAAAATAGCCGCCAATGCCTTCCCTACAATAACTAAATGGGGCTGTAATGCTAGAGTTCTATATCACATTTAAGGTCCAACAATTTTACATGAAGTGATTAACAACAAATAAGTTGATACAAAAAGGAAAAAAAATCAATTAAAACAAATTGATTATTTAATTTATTATTATTATTTTAGGATTAATAAATTTCATTATTTTGTTATGTTGCTTGATGAAATGTCTGATATACCTCACATCGTTTTTTTTCCCCTAATGGTTGTCTGTAACGGCGGTTTTATTTTCGTTACTTCTGGAGCAGCGAGGGTTGGTGTTAATAGCGCCATGTCTAGGGGCTGTCATAACGTCGCTATAATGTAAATCAAATCCCCGTTGTGGTTATCGTGCCGCGCCACTAGCGTTGCCACCGACTAGCCTACATGCTGTTTGTTATGTTTCTTGTTACTTCACCATCGTGAAAGGCTGACTGCCCAACCTCTGTTTCTCTACGCTCCACTGGAGAAGGTAATAGTTTTAATCTATTCTCCTTTAATAATCGTTGATCAGCTCAACTGAATATCAAGGAAACCCATAAAACTTGCAAAACTCTCTTGTTCTATCCATATCACCTACAAACCACTGTCAGTTTCCTAGCTAAGCTTCTCTATAGTTCACTATGCCTTGGTTTTTATGGTTAAACCAAGTGACTTTGAAAATGGTTATCGGGTGTTGGTGATTTAAGAACAAATTATGTGTTCTTCAACTGTTCGATAAAATGACTAAAAGAACAATGGCTTTGACAAACGATTGATTATTGTGAATTATTTTATTTTATTTAATGATATCTTCCGTTCGAACTTCATTCTTCAGGAAAAGAAGATGAACAATCGCGTCCACTACCAAGGCGAGGTTTTCGTGGATGAATTTGATGATGGAGGATCTGCTCCTTTTCTTTCTCCCTTCTGACAGTATTTACATATTTATTCATGTTCACTACTTATAATTCGATCTTCCTGATGTCGATGATGCTTCTGATGCTGAAAATCCAGGTATCAGATTCACTGTTTTATTTACATCAACTCAAATTTTTTTCTTTCTATAAAAGAATAATGATGACAAATTTTGTATGCAAAATTTAAAATGCAGTGCGAGTTGGGAAAGTTACATTTGGGGACCTCCAAAAGGCAGTCTGATGGGTCGCATTTGGTTGATCAAAAGACGGATCAGGGAAATAAATCTAGAAGAGCAAACAAGAATAGGTATTTGTATTTAGTTTTGTGTTTTGATCATTTTATTTCTGTTTTGATGTATGGAAGTTGATGTGTGGGTATGTAAAGCCAATGGAGGTTAGTTCAAAGAAGCCAGTGAGTCGGTTTGGAGAGTTTTTGTTCAAGCTTCTAAAAGTGTATGTTTCATTATTTGTGTTGCCGTGTTGTTTCTTTTGATTGTTTTTCCTTTAAACAAAATTTAATTGAGGTTGGATTCAATAGCTTCAATGAGAGCAATTCATCTTTTAGCAGAAGAAAGGTAGCTGAAAGTTCTAAATACTAATAGCACTGAAGTGGACATTAGTCAAATATTCCTTATATGTAGAGGATTAGATGGTCAATTGTTAAATTAAGTGTCACAATTCCATCTGTTATTTGGTCTTTGTTAACTTGTCATTTTTACTTCTTGTTAACACGTGAAATTTTATATTGGGAGCATCGCATCTTAAGAGGGAATCATGATGATCTTCTTTTCAAAAAGCAACCTAGTTGTTAGCTAGTTCTTGTATAGTTTTGGGGCTATTTTAGTAGGAAAAATTGATCGAACAGGTCGCTTGTGCTTGTTCAGGTGGTGCGCGTGTTGTAAGCTCAGTGTTACTGGGTAAGCCTCTCTTTCTTCTTGGCATGCATGTGTGTGTGTGTGTGTGTGTGTGTTCTATTGCGATTTTACATCAATTGCATTATGTTGGCTCTTTTGGGTGTATTTAGTTCTATCTTGTGGTAACACAATTCAGCTTTTGGCTATCTGAAGTCATTCTATGAAGCTACATACTTAGTTTAGTTGATAGAATCATAAGCTAGGAACTGTGGAAAAGATGAAAAATGGAACTTTTTGCAAGAAGTGTCAATGGCTTTGGATCCAAAACTCCCCATCTTTATTATCAAAGCATATGCCAATCTTAGGGTCTGTTCTCAAACTAAGAACAACTGTTCTTTGTTGTTATAAATTGATTTTTTTTTGTTGGGCCAAAATATTTGTTCTAATGCTGGTGTCTCTGATCAGTTTAATATTGGACTGTAGATAGGTTGTTTTCCTCTCTTGGGCATGAAAAAAACTTTAACAAGGATCCTGATCTTAATTCAATTAGTTAATGGAATTTTATTGGAGTTTTCGTATTAAGTTCAAACCATTAGTTGTAGACCTGTAATTTCATTTTGGAGATACTCAGTTCTTGCCATGGACTTCTTATGTTATTTTCTAATATTAAGGAATGACCTATCAACCTTCATATGTTTACTGATGCGTTCGAAACTAGCAAGTATACTAGTCGCACAAGTAATAAAGTGATAAGTAAGATATCGTTCCCACGAGGATTGATTCTAATTGAATTTGTTATTTCCAGCAACAATTAACTAAATGGGGGGTTTTGTTGGTTGATTAACTAGATGAAAAACTGAATACGATGGTAATTAATGAATAACACAATGCAAACTAATTGAAATGGGAATTAATCAATGACAGAAATCTGGTCAAGGGATCATTCTCCACCACAAGATATGGATTTACGAATTAATTGTAGAATTATCATCCAATTACACCATTGAAATTATCAACCGTAGATAACAATAAGCTCTGTTATCCCAATCTTTCCTTACTTTGTTGTTAAATAAAACAGGCTCTTTATTTAATCTCTATCCATTAAACAACCTAGAACAAGCTCTCTAAATTTAATTCAATGGATGCATTACGAAAGAAAGATAGGTTGATCTAAGCAATAAACACACAAGCTCGGATTATTTAACTTAGGTTATATTCTCCAATTGCAATCTCTGATCACAATTTTGCTACTAATGATTAGAAATTCAAGACAATTACGGATCAAGATTTCTAGTCTAGCAATAGACAATATCTAGATTATATTCAGTTGGCCACCCAAATACAATCAGCAAGTAATCATAAGCATTAAACATGGGAAAATACAAGCAACTTCAATTAGAGAATTGGATAATAATTTCTTGCACAATCAACTTCACAAACACCATATCAAGGGCTTTGAAATCACCCTCAACCAATTCAGATTTAGTTACACATATTCAGACACAATACAAATACAATACAATACATAGCAATTCCAGAAAATGAAAGGGAAATGAAAAACTTAGCAAATATGATGAAATCTCTTAGGATTTGTAGTTCTTCCTCTTTCCAAGCCTTCAATCTTCTTCAAGAACTCTAAGAGATGAGAGAAATCCAAAGATGCAGCCTCCTCCACGTTCTCCCCTCTTCAAGTTATGAAAATAAAACCCTAAAATGTGTTTAAATACTCTGCTACAGTAACCTGCTACAGTGTCCCGTATTATACATGCTACAGTGATTTGTGGAATTACATTTCTATACTTCTCACACTGTTTTGATTACAACTTTTGGTACACTGAATGGATTTATAAACCGTAAATTTCTCCAGAAAATAGACTTCGAGAGCTTTCCAACGGTATATAATATGTCATCGGGTTCATTGTATATCAATACAATTAAATCCGAGAAGATGGTTGACTAGCAGAGGTGAAAATGAAGGGTTTTACTCCATTTTTGTTCAAGTTGCTCCAAAACTCCTACAAACATCAAAACCACACAAAAACATAAAAATACCAAGGAATATAGCAAAGAAACATGGACGAATTAATATGAAAATAATATATAAATAGACACTTATCATTTACGGTATTTCATACTTGAGGAAGTTTATATTTCAAATAAGTGTGAGGTCTGTGCTTGTGAATTATGTCTGTTCATAAATATAACTAGTGTTAAAACTTACTATAATGGATTTTGGCCCGCTTTTTTGCTGCATGCTATTGAACATTGTAAAGACAAATTTTCATGGTGTAAATTTTCCTATTATTGGTAAACTTATTGTTGTATAGATAATACTTTTTCTTGGATCTTTTAGGTTTAGGAAGAGATGTGATTTTCTGTTTGAAAATAACCTTCCTGCTGAAAAAGAGGTAATCTTCTTATATCATTAACTCCAGATTTTCGTTTAAGTTGTCTCCTCTCATTTATCTTCTTCAAAAATAGCAGGAGCTGAAGAAGCAGTTAAAACAAACTATTGACCCAAATGTTATTGAGGATTTGAAGAAGTGCATATCTTGGATTGTAAGGGTTCCCTTTATTGGAAAGAATTTTTTGGTCTGAATTGGGTGAATATCTTATAATGTTATATATTCCTCTAAAGCTTAAGTTACCACACTAGAAATAGCAATGCATCGCTTATCAAGTTTCTTGGATTGTAATTGTTCCCTTTTTTTTTTCTTTCCTTGTCTCCTTAGGAAAAACAATTAAGGCTCAAGTCAGCAAAGAGTGTTGATGTTGCCATAATGGCTGAGCACAAGAAGAAAGAAAGAGATGCAGCAAAGCATGGGAAACAACCCTTCTATCTTAAAAAGGATAATGTTATTAATCTCTCCTGCTTTCTTTCCTTCTCTATCTTTCTCAATTGGCAGCATCTTTTTTGTTTTTTTGGGAAGTGCTTGCTTGATGTTAAAAAAGCTAATTAGTAAGCTTCCCCTTTCTTTTCATAAAGTTGATCTCTCAGTCCTAGTTCTCTTGTAATTGGAGTCTTCGACCTTTGAGAGCAAGAACTTACCTTAATTTTTGTGGATTACAGAGCTGCCCCTTTAGACTTTGGCTTATAGTTATTATGTGGGGTTCATAGCTATGAACTAAACTACAGAGACTCTCATTACTATAAATATAATTGCAAGGTTGAGTCTACATGATTGAACTTTTATTTTATTTGAGTTGCGGTTTTTGGAGGGTTTTTTTTGCCTTCATAGTAGTGTTTTTAGGTTCTTTATTCATGGCGCCTAATAATTTAACATGAATACAAACATTCAAAACCTCTTGCACCAAAGTACCTGCGTTCCTGCGCCAACTCTTTGTCTAGATGCATCAGCAAACCCAGAATCCGTGCTCCTACACCAAGTTACTCGCGCCTTTACGCGATAAGCTTCACGCAAGTGCACCAACCTTCTGTCTCTGCATCTTTGAAGCTGCATCTGATGCGCACTTGGCGCTCCAACGCCACTTCAACTACAAGCCTATGACTTCTTTGCCTGCACTAGACAAGTTGAGCCATAGACTTCATAAATCTCCACCTTGGATCAAGCTTGTATTTCCATACTATAAACCACCATAGTAGATTCTAGCCACGTCTATCTTCAAACTAAAACGATCCATCCATTACTCATATCAAATCCAAATGAGTGTTGAACTTGACACTTGTAATGGGCTTAGTGATCATATCCGTTGGATTTGTTTCAGTATGAATGTTAACCATTAAAACTTTCCCTTTAGCAATGACATCCCCGATGAAATGTAGCTTGATGTCTATATGTTTAGTTCTCTCATGATACATTTGATTTTTTATCAAATGTATTCCACTTTGGTTATCACAAAATACTTTTATCAAATGTATTGCATTTTGGTTATCGCAAAACACTTTTACCTTGTCTTATTTTACACCAAACTCACCAACAAGCCCTTGCAGCCATCATGCTTCTTTTACAGCCTTTGTAGCAGCAATATATTTTGTCTCAACTGTCAAAAGAGTCACAACTGATTGCAAATTGGCTTTCCAACTGACGGTGCAGCCGAACAACGTGAACACGTAAACAGTTAATGACCTTATTATATCAAGATCACTTGCAAAATCTACATTCATATAATCCATCGGCTTTTCATCCATATCTTTACTCCTCTCATACACTAACCCGTAGCTTGAAGTACCTTTGAGATATTTAAATATCCACTTGACAGTTTCCCAATGATGTCTACTCATATTCGTCATGAAACGACTTATCAAGCTAGCTATATATGCCAAGTCTAGTCTTATACAAACCATGGAGTATATCAAACTCCCAACAGCACTCGCATAAGAAATTTTGGTCATATTCTTTTTCTCAATATCCGTTGTTGGAGATTGTGTTAACGAAAGTTTAAAGTGAGCTCCCAAAGGAGTTTGCACCCTCTTTGCACCAACATGAACTTCTCAAGCATCTGGAGAGTGTAGTCACCTTGCGACAGAAATAACAATCCTCTATCTCTATCTCTACTGATCTTCATTCTCAAGATCTTCCCATCATAACCTAAATCTTTCATCTCAAATTCCTTATTCAGTTGCACTTTCAGTTTTTGGATTTTTTTATGCTCGTCGATGCAATCAACATGTCATCAACATACAACAAGAAAATCCCAACCCTATTTTTCGATCATTTGACGTATACGCAACTATCATATTTACTTTTGGCATATCTATGTTTGATCATGAAATTATCAAACTTCAAATACCATTACCTTGGTGATTGCTTGAGGCCATACAAGGATTTCTTCAACAAACACACCTTGTCTTCACTTTAACAAAACCCTCCGGTTGTGCTATCACAATCCTCTTCTCCAAATTACCATAAATGAATGCGATTTTGACATCCATTTGCTCTAACTCCATATCAAACTGGTTTACTAAAGCTAGTAGTACTTTAATCACCGTGTGTTTTACGACTGGAGAGAAAATCTCATTGAAATCAATGGCCTCCTTTTACGTAAATCCGTTCGCCACCAGCCTAGCTTGTACCTATGTTTTGCTTTCTCACAAGCCCCATATTTTCGTTTGAAAATCTATTTGCAACCTACTACTTTATGTTTGGTAGTATTATCAACCA
This sequence comes from Boswellia sacra, assembly GCA_013180625.2. Classification (NCBI taxonomy): domain Eukaryota; kingdom Viridiplantae; phylum Streptophyta; class Magnoliopsida; order Sapindales; family Burseraceae; genus Boswellia; species Boswellia sacra. Next base: position 43,371 of record SNVD02003675.1, read on the forward strand.
AAATCTAGGTACGATTCTTATTCAAAGAATCCATTTCTTCCATCATTGCCTGCTGCCAACAATTACTATCTCTACAAGCCATCGCTTCTTGATAAACGCATGAAAGTACACTTTTAAGCATAAATAATTAATGCTAATTGGATAGTATTATAAAGCTTTTATGATATTTTAGCATAATTATTTTGCTTATGCTTCTTTTACATTTGTTTCATTTCTTTTGCATTTTCTTTAGTCTTTATCTTGAAATAAAGTGTTGTCCTTAAATTGTGATTAATGGAAATCATTTTGCAGGTTTAATAAAATGGACATAACTCTCAATCTATAGATCAAAATAGAGAGATTATTGAACCTGGAGCAACATGTCTCAATTTTACACAAAGTTGAAGAACAATCAAAAACCCAAATCCAACATTTGATGAGCCGAAATTGAGACACAATGAAACCAAATTGTAGTTGTTTCTCAGCCCGACCCATGTCCGGTATTTGGGCCATATCTTAGAGAATATTCGTTCAAATTGCATGAATCTAGTGGCCATGGAAAGCTGAGACAAAATGCTACAACTTTCATGTTTTTCACAAAGCCTAATTCGGTCCATTTGGTGGTCAAAAATCTGCTGCAAGTTGGTGGAATGTTTGGTGGCCGACAATGTGGAAAAATTGGTGGAGGTTTGGCATAATAGTTCTATTTCATCACCTATTTAAGGACAACTTGATGAATTGAATGAGGGGGAGAGAAAAATCATTTGAATTCACATTTTATCATTGTATATTACAATTTTCTCTTGTATTTTCTCTTTAAAAATGATAAGAATGAATTGTAAGTTAGGCTAGAACTCTTGGTAAGGTTAGAGATAAACTTATATGTGTAGTTTATCTATTTCTCCACTTTCATTCTGCCTCAAGGGCTATAAAGTTTGTATGTTTGTTTATGTGTTAAACTCTTTCTCATCTTGTGATTTCTTTTTAATCTAGAAATTATAATTCTCAATTTCATATAAATTCAGTCATGCTTTCTTTATGTGATTCGTGTTGAATTATAATTGTTACTAGTAGTTTCGTTTTATGAGTTAGTCTTTTACTGCAATATTGTCATGAGATATATTGTCGCTCTTAGATAACTTGTAAGGATGAATGTTGTTGGTAAATATTGCTTGTAAAGAGTTTATGCATATCAAATACATGTGTTTATCAATTATGCTATACTATACATATTTTCCGATTGATTGTTAGGGATGTGAAACTTTCAATTGAGTTATAATTATTGAATTAATGTGGGGATTAGATTTACAAAACATGTAAGTGATTCTCGATGTCTTACTTCTTAATTACCATCGATTGTTTCCAATTATTAAATATTGTAATATCTTTATAACAAATCACTTCAAAGTTGAATTTTACATCTTTATTATCTTTTTAATATTTTTGTTTTACTAACCTCTTTTATCGAAGGCCTTCTTGTAGATTCGACATCTCAACGTATATTACAATAACCGGGGTATATTTTGGGCGTAAACAAAAATTGGCGCCGTTGCTGGGGAGGTAAAATAAACGAAAGACGATTGGTATTTTTCATTTCTTTTTCTTTTTTTTCTTTTTTTTGGCCTAATTTGGCATAATTGACCTAATTTGGCCTAACTTGGCCTAATTTGCCTAATTTTCCTAACTTTGACTAACTTTGCCTAATCTTGTTTCTTTTACTTGTCAAAGGTCGGTTTTGCCGCCTTATTTCTTTACTTGTTAAAGGTCGGCTTTGCCACCTTATCTTTTTTACTTGTTAAAGGCCCACTTTGTCACCTTATTTCTTTACTTGTTAAAAGATCGACTTTGCCGCCTTATTTCTTTTATTTGTTAAAGGTCGGCTTTGCGGCCTTATTTCTTTACTTGTTAAAAGGTCGGCTTTGCCGCCTTGTTTGTTTTATTTTTTTATATTCTATATATACTTGTCAGAGGTTGGCTTTGCCACCTTGTTTGTTTTATTATTATTATTGTTATTATTATTCTCTCTAACTTTTGTTATCTTATTGCTTTTTGACTTTATTTGAAAACTTTCTTGTTTTAAAAAAAAACAAGAAGATAGACAAATTGTGAGTGATGTATGAAGCAATCTAGAGACAAACGAGGGAGATTTATGAAAAAATTAGAATTAGAACCACAACAAGATTTTGCAACCGAAGATAAACCAATTCCTAGTTCATCTTCATCTTCTAATTCTGATACAATGAGCCAACATGAGGACAACCCTGTTAAAACTCTAAAAGATTACTTGCATCCTACCCGCACAGCCACACCATCATGTATCATATTTCCACCTAATACACCAAAATTGGACTTTCACCCTGAGATGATACATCTTTTACCAACTTTTCATGGTTTAGATAGTGAAAACCCTTATGTGCATGTTAGAGAATTTGAAGAAGTAGTGGGCACCTTTCATAGTCAGGCCAATGCCATAGATTCTGTTAGGTTAAAGTTTTTTCCTTTTTCTCTAAAAGACAGGGCAAAGAGTTGGCTATACTCTTTAAGGCCGAGATCCATAGGAACTTGGGCAGAAATGACCCAAGTGTTTTTCAACAAATATTTCTCACAACATAAGAGTAACGACCTAGAAAGACAAATTTCCTCTTTCTCCAAAAAAAATTGTGAAACCTTGTACCAAACTTGGGAGAGATTTAAGGAGTTGTTAAACATGTGTCCTCATCATGGGTATGAAAATTGGCGCTTAGTTAGTTACTTCTATGAAGGACTCACAATTAGGGAGCGCCAATTTGTTGAGATAATGTGCAATGGGGAGTTCCTTCAAAAAGACCCTAAGGAAGCCTTAGAATTCCTCAAAGACTTAGCTGAAAAAGCCCACACATGGACTGGACCTAGTGCTACAGATAGCACAAATAGGTCACGATCTAGTGGAATTTACCATCTTAAGGAAGAGGACAACCTTAAAGCCCAATTAGAAGTCTTAACTAGGGAATTGGAAGTCTTGAAAACCAAAGATAGGAAGGTCACCCACACAGTTGCTAAGGTTGAATCACAAGATCCATGTTTTGTTTGTGGAGGGGTGGAACACTTAGCTTAGGATTGCCCAACTTACAGTGAGATGAGAGGGGTGTACGAGGAACAATGTAACGCCTTAGAGATGTACAAAAAGCCTTATTCACCCTATTCTAAAACCTATAACCCTGGCTGGAGAAACCACCCAAACTTTAGTTGGAAATCTAACCCCCAAAACAACAACCAATGGAAACAGGAACAACAACCACCCAAGTCTTATCAAGCACCTCAATACAATGCACCACAAGTTAGGAATCCCTTAGAGGACACCTTACAAGCATTTATGGAGGCCCAAAATAAGACTAACCAAAAATTTGAAACAGTTCTTGCATAAGTGGTGGAAGAGAACAAGGAGATCAAGAGTCAAATCACTAAGCTAACTAGTGCTTTGACCATACAAGAGCGAGGTAAGTTTCCATCTCAAACTCAATCTAATCCAAAAGGGCAACATATGGCACAAGCCTCTACTTCTGACACACAAAATCTAGAAGAGATAAATGCCATCACTACTCGAAGTGGTAAGATCTTAAATGAGCCTACATTGCCAATCAACACTACCATAGAAAACAAAGATGTTCTCCCGCAAAAGGAGGACATTTTTTAGAAAGAACTTGAAAAGAAATTTTCGATTCCAGTGCCTTTTCCCCAAGCTCTCAGATCTAATGGGAAAAACTCAAAAATTCAAGGTGAGATTCTAGAACACTTAAAACAAGTTAAGATTAATCTTCCCTTGTTGCATGTAATAAAACAGGTTCCGACTTACGCCAAAGTTATCAAGGATCTATGCACCATCAAAAGAAAGCACCATGTCAAGAAGACTGCATTCTTGACGGAACAGGTAAGTGCAGTCATTGAACAGAAAACCCCACCCAAGTACAAAGATCCAGGGTGTCCTACAATTTCCTGCCAGATTGGGACACATGAAATCAGTCAAGCATTGTTAGACTTGGGAGCAAGTGTCAATCTCATGCCCTATTCTGTTTACTTACAATTAGGACTTGGAGAGATCAAACCCACATCCGTAGTTCTACAATTGGCCGACCGATTAGTCAAGAAACCACGGGAAATAGTTGAAGATGTTTTATTACAGATTGATAAATTTTTTTACCCTGTTGATTTTCTTGTTTTGGATACTCACTCTGTGGTTAATATGGAGTCCAAAATTCCTCTTATTTTAGGGAGACCTTTTCTTGCCACTGCTAATGCTTTTATTAATTGCAGGAACGGTCTCATGAAATTATCATTTGGTAATATGACTCTCGAGGTGAATATTTTTCATATTGGAAAGCAACTACGAGAGGAGGATGACTGTTACCATTCATATATGATAGACACACTTATCTTAGAGGAGGCTTATAGAAAACAGGATTTTGACTCTTTAGACTATCTTCTTGATTCTGAATTTGAAGATTTATTTTATCCTGATGATACGACTAATGTGTTTGGTGTTTTTGACTCAGAGGATAAAAGGACTCGATTTTGGCAACCACGCTTTGAAGAATTGCCTCATGGAAGAGAGAAGCCAAAACCCTCTAACTTGGAGGCTTCAAAAGTTGAAGTTTCTCCATTGCCTAAAGGTTTGAAGCACGTATTCTTGGGAGCAGGTGATACCTTTCCTGTTATTATTTCTTCAGAACTTAGTGTTGAACAAGATGAAAAATTGATAAACTTGTTAAAAGAACATAAGTCTGCACTAGGTTGGACTATAGCTGATATTAAAGGTATTTCTCCATTAATATGCTCCCATAGAATCCAACTAGAGGAAGGTACCCAACCTCGTAGAGACCCCCAAAGAAGACTTAATCCAACAATGAAAGAAGTGATAAAGAAAGAAGTCTTAAAACTATTAGATGCAGGTATAATCTATCTAATATCTGATAGTCAATGGGTAAGTCTAACACAGGTAGTGCCTAAGAAATCTGGAGTAATTGTGGTTCAAAATGATAAAGGAGTATCTATTCCAACTAGGGTAGTAACCGGATGGCGGATGTGCATTGATTATAGGAAATTAAACACAACCACCCGAAAAGACTACTGATAAGTGTCTAATTATATATCATTTTCATATTAATTCGTCCATGTTTCTTTGCTATATTCCTTGGTATTTTTATGTTTTTGTGTGGTTTTGATATTTGTAGGAGTTTTGGAGCAACTTGCACAAAAATGGAGTAAAACTCTTTATTTTCACCTCTGCTAATAAGCCAATTTCTCGGAGTTGATTGTATCGGTATACAATTAACCGGATAACATGCTATATACCATTGAAAAGCTCTCGAAGTCTATTTTCTGAATAAATTTACGGTTCACGAATTTATGTAGTGTACCAAAAGTTATGATAAAAATGGTGTGAGAAGTGTATATTTGTAATTCCACATATCACTGTAGCATGTTATTAAATACGGGGACACTGTAGCAAGTTACTGTAGCAGAGTATATAAACATATTTTAGGGTTTTATTTTCATAACTTAAAGAGGGGGAAACGACTTGGAGGCTGCAGCTCTGGAATTCTCTCATCTTTTGGAGTTCTTGAAGGAGAAAGAAAGCTTGGAAAGAGGAAGAACTACAAATCTAAGGAGATTTGCAAAGGATTTGCTAAGTTTATTCCTTTCCCTTTCATTTTCTGGAATGTTTTTGTATTGTATTATATTAACTACGTTTTTGAACATGTGTAACTGAATCTGAATTGGTTGAGGGTGATTTCAAAGCCCTTGATATGGTTTTTGTGAGTTGATTGTGTAAGAAATTGTTATCCAATTCTCTAATTGAAGTTGCTTGTATTTTCCCATATCTAATGCTTATGATTGCTTACTGATTGTATTTGGAATGGCCAACTGAATATAATCTGGTTGTTGTCTATTGCTAGATTAGAAATCTTGATCCGTAATTGTCATGAATTTCCAATCATTAGTAGCAAAATTGTGATCAGAGATTGCAATTGGAAAATACAACCTAGGTTAAATAATCTGAACTTGTGTGATTATTGCTTAGATCAACCTATCTTTCTCATCGTAATGATTCCATTGAATTAAACTCAGAGAGCTTGTTCTAGGTTGTTTAATGGATAGAGATTAAATAAAGAGCTTGTTTTATTTAACAACAAAGTAAGGAAAGATTGGGATAACAGAGCTTGTTGTTATCACGGTTGATAACTTCAATGCTGTAATTGGATTACAATTCTATGTTAATTCACAAATTCATATCTTGTGGCAGAGAATGAACTCTTAACCAAGTGTCTCTCATTGATTTTTCACTTCATTTTACTTTGTGTTGTGTTATTGTGCATTTACATTAATATTTCATTTAGTTAATCCATCAACAAACCCCCCATTTATTCTGTTGTTGCTTTTGAATAACAAATTCAATTAGAATCAATCCTCGTGGGAACGATATCTACTTATCACTTTATTACTTGTGCGACTAGTATACTTGCTAGTTTCGAACACATCAACTACTTTCCATTGCCTTTTATTGACCAAATTTTGGAACGTGTAGCTAGTCATCCCTTTTATTGCTTTCTCGATGGGTACTTAGGATATTACCAGATAGAGATGGCTATAGAGGATCAGGATAAGACTACCTTCACATGCCCTTTTGGTACTTATGCTTTTCGTAGGATGCCATTTGGATTATGTAATGCACCAGCTACTTTTCAACGTTGCATGCTTAGTATTTTCTCAGACATGGTTGAAAAATGCATGGAGGTTTTCATGGATGATTTGACTGTTTTTGGTAACTCTTTTTATTCATGTCTACTTAACTTAAAATCTGTTTTGAGTAGGTGTGAAGAAAAAGGACTTGTGCTTAATTGGGAAAAATGTCATTTCATGGTGTCTTCTGGGATTGTCTTGGGACACATTGTTTCAGAAAGAGGAATGGAGGTTGACAAGGCTAAAATCGAGTTGATCTCTAAATTACCTACACCCAAAATGATAAAAGATGTCCGATCTTTTCTAGGGCATGCTGGTTTTTATAGGAGGTTTATACAAAATTTTTCTTCTATATCTAGACCATTGTGTAGCCTCTTATTGAAAGATGCTGAATTTGTGTGGACTCAAGCTTGTGAGGACGCATTTCAGACACTAATTGCCAAACTCACCACTGCCCCTATTATGCAGTCACCTGATTGGAACCTTCCATTTGAGATTATGTGTGACGCCAGTAACTATGCTGTAGGAGCAGTCCTTGGTCAAAAAAGGGAGGGCAAACCCTTTGTTGTTTACTATGCTAATAGAACCTTAAATAATGCTCAAATGAATTATTCTACTATTGAAAAGGAACTATTAGCTGTTGTTTTTGCCTTGGACAAATTTTGTTCTTATTTAATTGGTTCACCTATTACTGTGTTTACTGACCATGCGGCTCTGAAGTACCTTTTTTCAAAAAGGATGCTAAGGCCCGTCTAATTAGGTGGATTCTTCTTTTGCAGGAATTTGATCTAACCATTAAGGACAAGAAGGGCGTCAAAAATGTTGTAGCAGATCATTTGTCCCGTCTTGAGTTCCATGATTCCACTAATGTCCAACCTATTCAAGATGATTTCCCTGATGAACATCTTTTCACTATAAGCCAAGTACCTTGGTATGCACACATTGTAAATTACTTGGTTGCAGAGAAGTTCCATCTGACTGGAGTGTACAAGATAAGCGTAAGTTCTTGGTTGAGGTGCGTAATTTTTATTGGGATGATCCTTATCTTTTCAAATATTGCGCTGACCAAATTATGCGACGTTGCATTCCTGATAGTGAAATTGCTAGTGTTTTAAACTTTTGCCATAACACTGCTTGTGGTGGTCATTTCTCAATAAAAAAGACTGTTGCAAAAATTTTATAGTGTGGACTCTATTGGCCCACTTTGTTTAAAGATACGAACAATTTTTGTCGTTCATGTGAAAGATGTCAAAAGTTGGGGGCTTTATCTCGTCGTCATATAATGCCTCTTAACCCTATTCTTGTTATTGAGATATTTGACTGTTGGGGTATTGACTTTATGGGACCTTTTCCTCCATCTTTTGGTTATCTTTATATTCTTCTAGCTGTTGATTATGTGTCCAAATGGGTGAAGGTTATGGCTTGTCGCACTAATGATAACACAACCGTGGTAAAATTCTTAAAAGAAAACGTGTTGTCTAGGTATGGTACGCCACGTGTCATCATCAGTGACCAAGGGACACATTTCTGTAACCGTTCTTTTGAAGCTTTGATGCGCAGGTATGGTGTTCTTCATAAGATTTCCACCGCATACCATCCACAGACAAATGGGCAAGCTGAGCTCGCAAATAGGGAGATCAAGCAGATTCTAGAAAAGACTGTTAACCCGAATCGCAAAGACTGGTCTTTACACCTTTCTGATGCATTATGGGCATACCGCATTGCTTACAAAATTATTCTAGGAATGTCTCTATATCGCCTTGTCTATGGGAAAGCTTGTCATTTACCTGTTGAACTAGAACATAAAGCTTATTGGGCTGTCAAAGCCCTTAACTTTGATTTGAGTGTTGCAGGTCTTCAAAGAAAGTTACAATTGTCAGAAATAGAAGAATTGCGGAATGATGCCTATGACAACTCCAAGATCTACAAGGCTAAGATGAAAATGGCTCATGCCAAACAAATCTTGAGGAAAAACTTTGAGCTAAATCAACAGGTTTATCTTTATGATTCTCGATTCCATTTACACCCTGGAAAGTTGAGATCTCGATAGACTGGGCCATTTGTCGCAAAGCACGTTTTTCCCAATGGAGCGGTGAAGATTGAGGACCCCACTGATGGGCGAATTTTCAAAGTTAATAGGCAACGGTTGAAAAATTATGTGGAAAGGGAAAGTCAGTTTATGTGTCTCGAGGAGATCTCTCTTATGCCTCCTGTCTACCATAATTAATCAGGTTCTATCTGTCTCATCTGTCTGTACCATATCTTGACTTTATTTTTGCTTTTATTATTTGGTTGTCCTTGCTTTTATTATTTGCTTGTACCATATCTTGACTTTGTTTTTGCTTTTATTATTGGGTTATCTTGCTTTTAGTATTTGTCTATACCATATCTTGACTTTGTCCTTGCTTTTATTTTCTTTTGCGTGTTTTTATTTTATTTTCTGGTCAAGTGGCGGATACGGTACTCCGCGATTATTTAAGTCGGTTTTTCAGTTCCCTAAAAACTGTAACCCAAACAAAAATCGTGCATTCATCTTTTATCTTTCAAAATGGATACGATTCTTTCAAACCTTCATAAACATTTTCCTTTTCTTCCTCCAAATGCATTACTCAAAATTCACAAAGCACGGTTTGGAAGGTTAAAATTGCTAATGCTCATGGGTTTACCTGTTGATATACGATGGTTAATTAAAGCCAAAGTTCGATTATCTGGTGAATGTTCAAAAGCCTTTGTTTCTTTCATGCCTGGTTTGGGTAAAAGCTCTTATGCAAAAAAGCGGAGAGCAAATAAATTACAAGTTTGTCGCAAATGTGCACGATGGACCTGTAACAAGCGATGTCGCTTTTTAGGATTTGTGTCTGTAAATCAAGAAGATAAGATTCAGTTCATTAAGGATAGATTGAGTAAGGAGTCCCTAGATAATATCTTGTTGACTCTTGAGACGCATCCTTGTGGATTTGTGCATCGAGAGATTTTAAGATTATGGACACAATTTCGAGAAGAGCAAGAACGCTATAGTCTCGGGAATCTGACTCAAAACGACCATGTTTGCCAATTTATAAGAAAATTAGATGGGAAGCATATCCCCAACTCATAGAAGGTGTTTCAGTCGTTACTGGACGTAAAACCAGAGGAAGATGTGAGCCACAATGACAACTACCTGTACATATGCATGCTTGTCGTTATTTTTGAATTTCTATTTTTATTTTTATTTTATTTTTATTTTCAACATTTGTCAGACAAACAGTTGAGCTACCTATATAGATGTCATTATTGTACTACTTTTTTTGCATTCTATAAATACATCTCATGTTCTTCATTTGCATAGACATAGTTACTGAGTTGTATCAAAATGGAGGGAACCTCAGCTCGTCGATTCCGAAATATATGTGTATTTTGTGGATCTCAGCCTGGTAAAAATATAGCTTTTGTAGAAGCAGCTCATAATCTTGGTAAGGTTCTAGCTGAGAGAAAACTTCATTTAATTTATGGGGGAGGTAACCATGGGTTAATAGGGTGTGTGTCAATAACTTCATATTCAAGAGGAAGTCAAGTTTTAGGCATTATTCCTAAAGCTTTAGTTAACGTTGCTGGGAGAACAGTTGGGGAGGAATTACAGGTTTTATCCATGCATAAACGCATAGCTCGTATGATTCAAAATGCAGATGCCTTTATTGCTTTACCAGGAGGTTTTGGAACAATGAAAGAAATCTTTCAAGTTGTCTCTCGGGCCCAACTCAATATCCACTAGAAACCCATAGGTTTGTTGAATGTCAATAATTTCTTTGATTGTTTATTGTGTTTTGTTAATCAAGCTGTGGAACAGAGATTTATCTCACAATCAAGACAACGGATCCTTGTTTCTGTCTCAACTACTGATGAACTAATTGATAAATTGCAAGCTTTTGTTTATGAACCTCACCCTGCAGCATCTCAAATTAATTGGTCAGTGGGAATGAGCAATAAGAGCAAATTGGACCTAACACTTCGTTTGTAACTTTTCTCACTTTTGGCTTTGTTCACAATATTTTATTTTTGGTTAAGTGTCTTTCAGGTTTGTTTCTCTTGAATAACTGAAGCTTCAGGTGATGCCTCCTATACTTTCTCTTTCTACATTTAAACATTGAGGACAATGTTTCGATCTGGTTGGGGGTAGATAGTAGGCATATGTTATGTTTTGCATTGCATTTCAAAAAAAAAATTTGTTGGAAAAGCCAATCAACAAATCTATTAGTCTGAGAATGGTAGTGTAAAGAGTTCATTATCTCTTGAGACGCATTCTGGATCTATTAGATCAAGAATGGCAGAGTAGGGAGTATAGTTTTGACCTCTTGAAACGCATTCTAACTAGTTGATTTGTTTTTATTTTTTATTTTTGAATTATATTTCATGCACATCTGTTTATTGCATGTGCTCGGTAATTCTTGTCTAAATGGGTCTGTTTTTCTATCTAGGTATGATTTCAAAATTGTTGGTTTGAGTCATCTTTTCTATTTAGGTTATCAAAGAATGATTTCTGAAATTATTTTGAGCACAATGATAAGTCTTGTGGTAAGATGGATGATTCAACGTATATAGCCAAGAGAATTCCCATGTTTAAGTTCACATTTTTTTAATCTCACACATCTTTTGTGAGTGAGTGGAGAGGTTGAGAAAACAGCTTACGAACCTTTATTGATCCTTTGAATTGATTAATCTTTGTTTAGAATGTCATTATTCGGATTGAGGGATTATTTGATTGTTCAGCTAAGGGACGATTCAAGATGAAATTTCAATTCTTGTGAAAATAACCAAAAAAAAGAAAAAGAAAATAAAAGAGTAAAAAAAAAGGAAAAAGAAAAAGAAAAAAAAAGAGTCAGTTCGATTCAATAATGTCTTCATTCAATTTTAGAAGACAGAAGTTTTATGAAGTAGTCTTTCTCACCAAGCTCTATTTATTTTTGTTCACTCAAGATAAATGAAGTCCTAAAGCTGGCATGTTGCAAGAATGGTTTGATTCTAAACAATGGATTTTTCTATCTTTGGATCAATGTTAGTTTGTTTGTCTGTCCTTAAATGTGACCTTTTCTTGAGTGTTTATTTTGTTTTCCAACTCCATGAGAGAAATCTTAGCCTTTTTAAACAGTTGTTCATCTGTGAGGATATGGAGTTAAGGCTTTTACATAGAGTAATTTTCAAGGCTATATTGTTATGGTTCGTGGTAAGAAGGTTTTGGCTTGATTCACATGTGCTCAGTTTTGGAAGTTATGATTGAAATAACCTTTATAGCAATTGTGATCTTCAAACTGACTTTTTGTTTGAAATACTGAAGTAGTTCTTCATGTTCCATTTACACTTGAATTGCTAGGGACTAGCAATAAGCTGGCTGGGGACTTCTTTGTAGCTTTTAGGCTCATTACCGTCAATCTTCTCTGATATTGACAATGCAAAAGCTATAAGATCAGCGTATCCATACCTTACTAGTGGTGCCACTGTCCTCCTAGCACGATCTCTTGCTAGTTGATAGTTTCTCATGTCATCAGACTCATTAAGGACTTCTTCAATGTCATCTTGTTCATCTGTTTCAAATGCCCCTTCTTTTAAGAACCTTCAGCCTCATAGAGCTCCACCTTAGTTCCAACACTATCTACATTTGTAGCAACATCACTAGGTATCGACTGAGGTTTTAAACAACCCCCAAAATAGAACTCAAATTCTCTAAAAGTAACATCTCTACTTGTGAAACACTTTGAAACATTCGACTCTTGGCACCACAATCTATACCCCTTCACACCTTCTGAATAGTCGACAAACATGCATTTCCTTGCCCTTGGCTTCAACTTATCTTGTTTGATATGTGTATATGCCACACAACCAAACACCCTTAAATGAGCATAGCTCGGAGGCGAACTTGTCCACACTTCTTCAAATGTCTTGAAACCAATAGCTGCTGATGAACACCTATTAATCAAGTATACTATTATGTTGACTGCTTCTCTCCAAAATTTATTAAGGAATCCAACACTCGACAACATATATCTCACCCTTTCAAGAAGCGTTCTATTCATCCTTTTAGCCAAGCCATTTTGTTGCAATGTATCGGGTACCGTTTTGTGCCCCACCACTCGCTCATCATTATAAAAGTGGTTGAATTCTTCATTCAAAAACTTCAAACCATTATCAGATCTAAGCTTCCAAACTTTTCTACCCGTTTGGACTTCAACCATCTTTTTTCAATGTTTAAATTTCTGGAGTGCCTCATCCTTAGTCTTCAAGATGTACACCCACACCTTCCTTGAGTGGTCATCAATTATGGACATAAAATACCTTTATTCACCTAAAGTTGCATGCTTAGATAGACCTCATAGTTCTGAATGGAGAAAACTGAGAGTTTCTCTTGTTATATAAGATGAGGAAGCAAATTTTATCTGAGTCGATTTGCCAAGAACGCAATGCTCACAAAACTCCAATTTCTCCAACTTCCCGTCGCACAATAGTCCTTGATTCCGTAGCTCTTGAAGCCCCCTTTCATTCATATGGCCACGCCTCTTATGCCCCAAGTAGGCTTTATCATTTATGCCCGATGTCGTACCCGTTTCTCCAATTATAGTGCTGTCTTGGAGAATATACAAACCGTTCCTTCACATCTTTCATTACCATCAATGATCCTCTTGTAACTTTCAATGTACCATTCCCCCTTTTGTAACAGCAGTCATTGGAATCTAGCATGCTAAGTGAAATCAAGTTTCGCTTCAGCTCTGGAATTTGCGTCACAGCCTTCAAAACTCTTTCCAAGCCATCATAAGTCTTCAACCGAACTATCCCTATGCCCACCACGCTACAAGTTTTGTTGTCACCCAACAAAACTTTTTTGCTGTCAATCTTCTCATAAGACTCGAACTAACTTCTATTTGGCATCATATGTAACAAACAACTGAAATCTAAAACCCATTGCTTCTCCAAGTTTTTCATAGTCACGACTAGCACATCCAAACTCTCATATCCATCCTCTACAATTCTAGCATCACCCTTTTCTGGTTCTTTTGCCTTCTCGTTCTTCTTTCTTTTGGGACAAAACCTCCTAATATGCCCCTTCGTGACAGTAGAAGCATTTAACGAGTTTCTTTCCCTTCGACTTTGACCTTGAGTGCGACTTGCTTTTGTAATCATGTTTGTCACTCCTACCTCTAACATGCAACCCTTCACTCGAGTGTTTACCCAACTCGTTCTACCTTTGGATATCTTTTGAATTTAATGCACTAATCACATCATCAAGTGACAATGTCTCCCTATCATGCTTCAAAATATCTACAAAAGTCTCATATGATTTTGGAAGAGAATGTAACAACACCAAAGCTTTATCCTCATCATCATATTCTATTTTTATATTTTCTAGCTCTAGGCACAGTTTGTTAAATTCATCAATGTGGTCTTGCAAATTCTTATCTTCAACCATTTCGAAAGTAAAGAATTTTGCCTTTAAATCCAACCTTGTCAACAAATTTTTCGTCATATAAAGGTTTTCAAGCTTTAAGCATACCTCAGCCACAGTTTTCAGACGAGAGACTTGCCTCAACACCTTGTCGCTCAAGCAGCAAATCAACATATTGTAGGCCTTCTTCATGATATCCCTCCTCTTTTCAGCACTGTAGCTTTCCGGCATCATGCTTTTGCCCCTAAGGGTTTCTTCCAATCCTAGGTTGCCTAACAAGGCCAACATCTTCATCCTCCGAATAGCGAAGTCACCGCTGCCATCAAACTTCTCAATCCCATACTTCTTAGTTTATGCAACTATCACAGAAATTTCTTCGAACAACTCTCGTACTACGCAGCTACAAGTCAGGACTTTTATCGAACATTTGTTGGGCTAAGAACTTCTGGCCACCAAAGACCCCAAACAACCGTAAACAGGCTCTGATACCAATTTGTTGTGAAAAAGAGCGGCGCACACACTCACAAGTAGCTTATTACGGAATTAATCTATGAGATTAAACACACACCTAAGCAAAGTAAAAACAAAAAAAAAAACACAATAACACAAGATTTATACTGGTTTATACCACGATACGTGATCCTACGTCTAGTTGCTATGGACAACTAGAAAAAATTTAGCCTCTCATACTTTAAGAAGGCTTCTAATCTCTCTAAACTCTAGCCCTCTTTCTTTTTTCTCTTTTCAGCTCTCTCAAAACTTATTTTACACTGAAAACACATCTCTTATTTATAATCCAAGGCTTATAGGCTAATTTCTTGTGTAACAAGTAATCATGTTCTGACCAAGAAACAGACTCACACTCCTACGCCAACTCTCTGTTCAGATGCATCCGTAAACCTAGAATCGGTGCTTCTGGTTACTTGCGCCCCTACACCAGTCAACGCTCCTACACGATGAGCTTCGCACGAGTGTGCCAACCTTCTGTCTCTATATGTCTGACACCGCATCTTATGCGAACTTGGCGCTCCGACGCCAATTCAGCTGCGCGCCTGTACAACTTCTCTGACTGCATTACACAAGTCGAGCCACAGACTTCACACTACCTGCTTTTCTTTTCTTTTTCTTCTCTAGTTTCATCTGGTGGCAAGCGTAATATGCTCTCTTCTTTTTTCTTTTTCTTTCAGTGAACCAATATGTTGTGTGATGGGCATTTCGATGAGATTCAGCTATCAACAAAGAATGCGAAAGTGTAAATTGTTCGCCGATCTAGATTCTGGTGTTGGCAGTGGCATGTGACTTGTCGAACGATGAGGCTTGTGGTGGCTGGCAACGACGACGTATGGGCGTGTGCCAATTGATTACTGGAAATTTTTTTTTTCATTGGTAAAAAGTAAAGAATAAAGAATAGAAAAAGAAAATGGAAAAAAAGGTGGGTTGTTTGGTAGGGTTTGTGTCGAACTCTATAGGCAATTGTTTGTATTGTTTGTGTTGTAAGGGATTTTAAGTGTTTCGATTAATTTTTTTTTCCTTTTTTCTTAAAATTAATTGATGTATAAATAACATACTCTATATAAGCTCTCATCAAATTGGAAATTGGCTGGTTGTTATTAGCATAACCTTTACGAGTAGGTTGACATGGGTTCGAATTCGTGCCAACTTCAAAACTTTTCAATTTTCAAAAGAAAAAAGGGTATAAAAGTCATTTCAATATTAGTCATCCAACCTAACAACAAAAAGTTAACGCCAAGTTAGTTAGAGCTATTTCTGAAAATTGGAAGTTGTTTTAGGCTTATTTCTGAAACATGGGGGTTAATTAATACTTAGGTCATATCTTGAGGGTAATTCAAAATTATCACAATATAAACTAGAAAACAAATGCATATCTAAGAATCCATTAACATTCAATTAACTTACGATCAAAATTTTAAAAAAAAAAAAAAACATAATCGCATTTCAAAATTTTTTAATAAAATTTGTGAAGTTACAAAATGATTTAATCAACCAATAATTAAAAGAAATAAAGTAAATAATAGAGTTCTAAACTTTTAATATTCTTTGCAAGATTACAAAAGATTCATATATATTATAAAGTTTCAATTACAACCTTATAAAGTTTACACCATACCAAAATTTTAAAATTTACAAGTACACCCCTAAATTCCACAGGGCAGGGTGAGATAATCGGGTCTAAAGGCTTGCTTCGGACCCAAAAAAAAACTTTTGTGCCCCCAACCCTATTGCTTATGGGGCATACCGAGTTGCCTGTGGGACGGAGTCAAATTGTCATCCCTATCTCTTTCCTTTGTGCTTCTTGTCCTTTAGTCATGTGTAGGACATCCTTATATTCTTAAATGATGCAAATTAGGTTTTTAAGGTCCCATGAATAACTCATGTGGTGTCTTTGGAATGACTTTAGAAGAAACTAGGTTTAATAGTTACGTTGTTATTTACAGTGCATAACCCTAAAACGAGTTAGGGAGGTTTTAATAACTTAATCTGGATCTAACCATGTCAAGTAGAGTCCTATATCTCTTTTATACTGCCCTATTTAATTATGAAGTTCTTGGTGTAGTAAGTTAAAAAAAGATTCCCATCATCCTTCAAAATAAGAATCAACTTATGCAAAGAGGCATTCTCCTCTTCAATCAAATTGAAGGGATTTAATGCTTTTACCTAATTACTTCGCCGCTTCAATCATATATTCTTGGAACTTTTTCAAAGTTTTTGGATTTCTTGTGCATCAGTTATATACATCCATACCTAAAATAATAACCAATAAAGGTGATGAAATATTCATAGCCTCGTATTGCTTGAACGCTAAAGTGTTTCCTTGACTTGCTTTTGCTTTTGCTTTTCCTTTATTTAATTAATTACACTACCAAATCCACAAATACAATATCTACCAACTGGCTTCCCTTCATTTGCGTTTCACCCAATAAATTGTTGTTAAGTTGTTAATCCCAATTTTTCAATTACACCTTTTTCTTTTTACTTTAACATAAAATTTGTGAATAATTTCATAACAAATATATGATGAAAATATTAATATAGAAAAGCACAAAACATCACTAGATAAGACTCAGGCTTCAAAAATATAGCATTTTTATTAATACTAATTTTTAGGTAAGGAGTTCGTAAATTGTAATTCAAATACGACTACAAATAAAAGTACAGCAAACAATAACAAAACCTCTACCATGTGAATTTAGAAGGGAAAATGTAAAAGATAACACTTTTTAGATCGACCTCTGAAGAATAGTAATTTCAAAGTTCAACTTCTTATTAAGAAAACCAGATTTACCACATTTCTCTAATATTTCACAGCTTAAGACATTATGCTTTAAGCAACATAAATATAGCCAACAACCCAACTTCTTATTAAATATTTGTCTAACATCGTTCAACAACTATTTTTATTGTTGAGCTGTGAAGCAAAACCTCGAAAAGTAGATACATTGCTTGAGAATGAGACACTTGGTTTAAGGACTAAGAACTCCAGTGTGAGGGCTCTTTGGAGTTCCCTGGCAAGGGTCCAACGGTTTCCCACAGAGGCCTGAATTATTGGCAAAGTTTTCTGGCACAGCATCATAATTGGTAAAAGATGGAACCGGCCCAGATAGGAGGTTATTAGCTACACTAAACGTTCTCAGCCGAGTAAGCTGCCCAAGTTGTGCAGGAATCTGCCCAGTGAACCGGTTGTGGTCAAGTTCTAGGGTGTTCAAATAGGTACAATTAGCAAGATCATCCGGGATACTCCCTGAGAAATTATTGGATGAGAGATCAAGAGAAGTCAAAAAGGCAGCTATCTTTGAAATGTTTTCGGGAAGACTTCCATACAGGTTGTTGCTGGAAAGATCAAGGCCAGTGAGGCTGGAGCAATTATTAATCCCAACGGGGAACTCACCCTTGAGTCCCATACCGGAAAGGCGCAGATTCAAAACCTTGTTCTCATCCGGGTGCCAACAATCCACCCCGACAAACATACAAACGAATCCCTCTCTATCGTTGTTAAAGTTCCAGGAAGAATTCAAGTAATTGAAAGGATCCTCGAGTGAAGCTTTTATGCTTTTCAAACAAGCGATATCGTGCTCAGTAGCAAAACTCAAACTACAGCTAAGTACTAACCAGAGAGAAAAGCCAACGAGAGAATGACTGCCTAACCCCATGTTTAGAGACAAAAATAAAACAAAATAAAATGAAACCAAAAAAAAAAGTCACCAAAATATACAATTGTTACAACTGAACTGATAAAACTGGAATTTTCAATAGAGATATCCAATTTAAAGACCCACCTGAGGATCCACCATGCCTAGTGGAAGAAGATCAACAACCAAGGAACATCAATCTTCTCTTGTGGAAATGAGGAGTCGTCTTCATGAGGAGTACAACATGGTGCTTGAGCAAGGGAAGTTGAGGAAACAAGAGAAGAAGAGTAGGTAATGAAAAGCAGAGGATAATACGAAAGCAAGAAGGGTCAAGCATAGAAGCAGATGGCTAAAGTCGTTGTCGGGTCAAAGTCAAAGAAGGCGAACGGAAGCCATTTTTTTCCATGCTTCAGCCACGAAGAAGGGTTCAAACTTCTAGAACTTAACTAAAAAAATTAACCTAAATTATATAATTTTAATAAATATATTGAAATAGAATTCTAATCAGCTAATAAATAAAATAGAATAAAAATAAAATTATATAATGTTAAACAATAAAGGCAAATGGGTTAAACAGGTGGGAAATATTCAACTATTTGAAAGGGTCAGCTATATAAATATGTTGGCGTTGAGTCCTAGTCCGAGGATTTCGTTGAAACATGGGAGTTACAATAATAAATCTAACTAAATAATCCTAATGTGTTACGTACGGTATTGTTTGGCTTTCTGCAATTTTTTCCTAAGATTTAAGGGGGGCGAGTTTAGCACACCGCCTAGTATAATATAAATTTATTAGGTTTTGATTGTATTGAACGCGATATGATAAAGAGCGGATAAATATAGTACTATATTTGGTTTAATATTGAATGACACAAAATTATACATAACAATATATTCAATATATTCATAAATTAATTTAAATAAATTACTTAATATTCTAATACTATCATTAAATTGATTTAAATAACAATTTTTATAAAATAATTTTGTCAATTATTAAGAATAAAAATAAAAATATTTAATTAAATATTTATTATAATTAATTATAAATATAATTATTTTAATTAAAAATAATTTAATTAATATATTTTAATTTGTTCTGGCAAGCTACATCTGCTATTGCACAGCAGCTTTTGGCTTCTGCTATTAGTTATAGCTATTTTGATGTTTGGTAAATATTTTAAAAATTAATTGTCCAAAAAGTTGTTGTTTGGAGAATCTATTTCTATACTAAATTGCAAAAACTGGTAGGAGGTAACTTTTGAAAATCTAAAATTTAGATAGAGCAAAATACCAAAATTGTCTTTATAACCTAATTAAAATATATTAAAAAATTAAATTTAATAAATAAATTATTTATTTTATAAATTATAAAATCTAATTTATTCAAAAATTATTTTTTAAAAATATTTTTCTGGAAATGGAAAACATATATCGAACGGTCGCTGCTATCGTCGACGATCACTTGACACGTCCTACGACATCGCTATCGTTACCATGCTTGCTGGCAATACCTCTTTGGGAATCTGTCGGTATCTCAGCTGTTCACACGGTTAATCAACGTGATGAGACGGTTAAAGTTTCAATGTCCAAAATTTAACCGTCCAAAACTTTAATTATCTGATTTCATGGATCGGCTACATGAACGATTGAGACACCTACGCATCAATGGAGAGCGATTGATGGCAAGCATGGTGATGATGGAAGTGTCATTGGACGCGCTAGGTGACTGGCGGTCAGCGACGACAGCAACGACTCTTTGGTAGCTATTTTGACAACCGATTTCGAATTGTATTTTTTATTTTTTTATTATTATTATTTTCAATAATATATTACTAAAATAAAATTGATATTATATTATTTATTTTTAATATTTATAATTTTAAATTTAATTTAAAATTTTAGTAATATATTTGTTTTTTAAATTTTGTATTTTTACCAAAAATTAGCTTTTAAAAATTAAGTTTACCAAATATATATTCATTGCTTTTGGACAGTAAGCAATTTTGAATAGCTAATTTATCATAAACTCTAAACTTTTTGAAACAGTATAGCTAACATCATTTTTTTTTTTTTTACAATAATTTTCTATAGCACAGTAGTCTCAAACACACCCTATACTAATCTCCTCACTAATTTGGCTTAAATAATGCAGCCTTGTCCGTCTCTTATGCCATCCTGTATATTGTAGAACTCATCCCAAGCAAGGGATAAGTGCCTAATGCAATCCCATGCAATGCTAAGTAGCAAAACAAATGCACCCTAATTGGATTAAATTTCTTTTTAAAACTAAATTTTAATAAATTAATAAAACATTTAGAGGGGATCTTGTGAGACAAATATTATAACATAAAACTAAACACATATGTATAGTCATTGATCAACAAAATCTAATACTTAATATGATTTATGAGTTAGCAGTATTGAATGTAATTTTTTTACTTTAATCTCAACCATTAAATTTGGTGAGATCATAGGTTATAAATTTGTGTCAATAAATTATGTAAAAAAAATTGTGTTAAAATACCCCTCCACATATATTTTATTTATAATTTTTCAATAAGTGTTAAGTAAATAAATTTATTTAAATGAGATATCTTATCCTTATTATAGAAAATAAAATATTATAATATTGAATATAGTATACACATTAAAAATTAGTCAAAATATCAATAATAATAATAATAATAATAATAATAATAATAATAATAAATAAGTTCACAAAATTAAATCAAGATATGAATAATAATAATTAATTAAGTTTACCTATTACAAATATATATATTTATATATGATAAATATTTATATGACAAATTAAGTATAAATCTATTTAAGTATAGTGTATTTTTTACTTATTAATTTTCATAAAAAATTTTGAAAAATCTACAATACTTGCGATAAATGTCGTTGACTGCGATAGTCCACCATCGGTCTCCTGCGTTTGGCAACAACGTCAATACCAATGAGATCGTCAAGAGACGAGCTGTCACCCTAAGTAATTAGTTTTAGAATAGGAAAAACAATATCTTGTAGTCATAAAAGACCAACAAAAATCTGGTTGTCCAATCCTTCTCGGCCTTCTACAGTAAAAAAAACCGATGTTTCTTACAAAAATAATGATGTATAGAGACAGAGCATCGCCGGATGGTCAAATTGCTAACGGTTTTGTCACCAGATGTGCGACACATTTGGCTGCCCGTAAATTTTCGGTAAGAACACTGTTTTTCCGTGAAAAGGATTTTACAGATTTTTGAATTTCTGATTATTAATTAATTTAATTTAATAATATAAATAAAAATTTAAATTACTTTTAAAAATTATGACAGATTGATTTATTGAAATCCTAGGGGCGTTTGTGAAAAAAAGGAAAAAAATTTAATTTAGTCTTTAGTTTTAAAAAAATTATAAATTTTCACTTTTTTAATTAAAATAGTATACCGCTTCAAAAGATGCTAAATTTAAAAACATATAAAAATTAGAAATAATATTACAACTACAGCTTTTCAGAATTAATTCTTTTTTTTACAACATGAGTTAGTAAAATAATTACAAGGTCATGTAACTTAACTCCACTCATTTATTTTCAATTTTAAAACTTTTAGGGTACTTTTCTTGCAAAGTATTGGATAGCATTATTTTTCAACTTAGATTAGATTAGAATAAGTGATAGAATTAAATAAGAAATAATATTATATTATGTTTGATAGAATATTAGATAAAACAATATTACAATTGGCTAAATTTAAAGTTTATTAAGATTAATGTTAATCAAAATAAATATATATTAATATATAATAAACATCAATTTTAAATTATGCTAATAATTATTTTTAAAATTTTGTTCATAAATTTACTTATTAGCTTAATTAATTTTTATAAAATTTAAGTAAATTATTATTTAATTAATTTAAATATTTATTTTATTTCAATAATATATATTTGTAATATATTAAAAAAAATATCGATCTTTTAATATAAATTTTTTAACATAAATTTTTAGACATTAATTATATATAACACACTGATTGATAGGGGGTGGGCTTCGCTGGGATTGGGTATTGACGAGACCTAACAGTTGTTGGTAAAAGTATGTGAAGAACTGGGGGGATTGGGTCGGTTTAGGTCTGTTCGTGTACTCATGTTAGGCTTGGCTATTTTCAGAATTTTATAAGCAAATTAGTTAACAAAATCCTAACCCCTTGATTTGAAATCTAAGGCCTCTAAATAAACGGAAAAAAGAAAAGATTAACATATTAATCAATAAGTCCATAATTTATATAAATAAACAAAAAAAAAATCTTTAATATTGAAATCCAGATTGAAAACCCATGATCTTCAACTCTACGTCGCCATCCATTGACTCTCTATTTTTCATACGCAAGTCTCCAGTCTCCTTTAACTTCTCTTCTCAAGCTTCTCTGTCAAGGCGCTAAGAGCGACAGCCAAAACCCATTACAAAAACCACCAAGAAGCGAAAGCAAAACCCATCTCTAAAATAAAAAACAAAATAAAAAATTATCAGCAAATGGTGTAAACCAAAGTTGACCAGCGGAGCAGCGGTCGTGCCCACTAGAAAGTGAAAATTTTCAACCTTCAAATAACCACAAAGAGGCCGTGGACCAGCTAATCAGGGTGGTGAAGTGCAAAGGTAGTATCTCAGACGGTGACTGACAAACGGCAGCAGTGGGGATTGAAGATGCCAGGCGGCAGTGAACCAAGTTATAGTGGCTCCAGGGCAGCGGTGGGGGTGGGCCGGCGGAATCCCAAGTAGCGGCGGCGGTGGTGGTGGGGATGGCTAGGGATTTCAAAATTAGGCGAATTGGGGCTAGGTTTTTGGGAGAAATGGAAAAAAAAATATTTATATACTCATATTCAAGTGTGATCAAGCCTATAGTAATAACATAGAACGTCCAATTTCACAAATTAATTTTTTATTTCCATCAGGTCGGGTCACTATCGAGTAAGAGTGGTAATTCGTGTCATTGTGTCGACCTATTTAATTATTTGTGTCAAAATATGAAACACGAATATGATATGATTATTAAACGTGTTATTTATATATTATAATCGTGTCATATTTAATTCACATAATATACTTAATTATTTAATCTAATTATACATAATATATTATATTTTATATATTTATATCAATTAAAATTGTTTTTAAAATATAAATCATTGTTAGTATAAAATATTATTAAAATTATCATAATTTATTATTTTGTAAATTAATTTATTTTTAATATAAAATTTTCAGTTTTATAATACATATATTGTAAGTAAATAACAATTTATATTATTAAATGAGCTTCCATATTAAAGATAGATAAAATATGTTTAACTATTCGTGTCATTAAACAGGTTAACGTGTTGAACACTCTCAACACGAATCTGACCCATTTATTAATCATGTACCGCGTTCGTATCGTATTCATGTCGTGACCCAAATTGCCACCCCTACTATCGAGGTTCTCAGCTTGCTATCGATACTCATTGGGTCTTCCCATTTCTACCAGGTTTTGGGTGGCCAGCACACCTAGAACCGACTAAACTCGACTCGAGTCAGGAAGACCCGATTGGGTCGTTTCAGTTTAAAATGCCTCTATGTGATAGTACAGTTTGATGTTAAAAGTCTAAAAATTACGTATGTCAATTTATCAACTATTTCAATCATTAAATCATATAGATTAATGGTTAAAATTTTATGTGTAATTTTGTGTCAAAAATTTTGTGTTAATAGGTTTTCTCCCATTAAAATATCATCTATTTGTCTTTTTCTTCTCTCTTTTATCGCATAAATCCAAGGGGGAAGGCAGATTTGTTAAGTGATAAGTGAGAAAAACATACACTTCAGATTATAATAGCAAGTAGACTTTAATTATACCACATATATCAACAATTTACGAAAATAATTTAGTGATATTTTTACATAAAATCCTAAGCCCAATTATGACTTACAAAGAATATATTGATTACATGAAAATAATTGCAAAATAAATCGAGGAAATTAAGGTGTGGTAGGTCCCTCTCTTTTGATAAATATAAATTGCAAAGAAATATCTGGGGCCACAAATCAAGAGGAAATTAAGGTTATGTTCGTTTATAAATTCAAATCCTGTTTTCTGTGCTGCACATTTTTCAATGTAATTTACATTCAATCTTAACCACATATCCTTTTCAAAATTTAAAATAATTCAGAATCAACCACATATTCTTAAATTCAATTGAAAACAAAAATATCGGATTCATAAACGAACACACCCTGAGGTGATGATAGGTCCTTCTCTTCTTACAAATAAAAATTGCAAAGAAACATCTAGGGCCATAAATCAAGGTATACCATATAATTAATACATTGAACCATAAATTGCTCTCATAATATTATCAACTTACAAAAAATAACTAAGTATCAATCTTAATGATATAACAAATATATGTGCTTAATCAACACAAAAATGTGATTTTCATTATAATACAACTTAAGAAGCACGATTTTGATACCACTTGTTAAAACTTTTCTATACGAGTATGTATAATTTGCAAGAAAAATATAAACCATGGGCTTTTAAATTTTTTTTTACTAAGACGGGTGTGTATAGTATATCTTTTAAAAAAAAAAATCCAACTAAGGAGTGTTTAGAGGAACAAGGTTTGTAAAGGATATTTAAACGTCACATGGCCCCACCCAAAAATATGTCATTAAAATTTAATTTATATATGAAGGAATATTTTCTAAAATGTGATTAATCTTAAATCTAGGAGAAATATATATTCCTTGTGTAAGTTATTATCCATATGCCGATTTTATTATTATTATTATTATGATATATACTAATTATTAAATTTATTATTCATTATTATTTCAAAGTCTTCTTAAACTTTTGTCTAAGTATATATTTATCTATTTTAACATAATCAAACCCATTATTTATTCTAATTAATTATTTGTTTTTTATATACATATTGTTATGATCATGTCCTTTATGAATACTTGTAAGATTAATTCAAAAGTAAACAATTAAAAAAAACAAAAAAAAAAACACACACACGTGCATATACATAACGGCAAAAAAAAAAAAAAAAAAAGATCTGAAAAGTTAGAAAGAAAAAAAAAGTGGATAGTATTTTTATGAATGAAAATAGCCTTATACAAATAAAGATATCTTATATAAATTTGAATAAGTAGTATATTAACAATTATTTTATAATATATATATATATATATATATATATATATATATATATTTGTAGGCACATATAATCTACCTTACTAACTTTATTTTACTTACGTAATGAATATTACCTTAAACCAAAGATTTCTTCTTAAAAGTCATATCTACTTCGTTTTTTTTTCTTTTATTATTATTATTTTCTAACTATCAGTTTATTATAGAATAAAATATCGTATCAAAATGAGTAATTTATAAGTTAAAATGATGAATTAAAAAAAGATATACTATGGTGTAAGAATCCGATCAGAAGAAAATTTCATTCACATAATCTAGTCATACCATTCCAATATTGAACATGCAGATCTCTTATATTAATATAAATGTATTATATGTGCAATTCAAGTTGCATTATATCATAATATATTATAATAAATTTTTGTCCACGATTTGAAACAGTTTTTAAAAAACCATGTGAGCTCACCAAATTTGTGGCTGATTTCGTGTACAATCTACGTAGTGGAAGCAGCCTTTGATTTTAATTTTTCTTATATTGTTTGTAAATTGGTGAAGCCAAAAATGCCAACCGTCCCTTAAATGTTCAAAGACCAACTAACCATGTTAAAAATTAATTAAAACAAGACTTATCCATTCTAATATTTGAAAATAATCATTAATTTCTCTTGCTATTGATAAAAATTCTCCCAGAAAAATATGAATGGAATTTCGAAATTATAAATGAGACTGTTATGCGAGTGAGTCATTATACTTGTGATTTTAAAACATGCTAATGGACTCTGATAAAATAGAAAAATTCAAAGACGAACATCATCTTTCTACGCGTAATTCCACTGTTTCCCTAAGGTTTCATGAAAGTTTGAAGTCCCAAAGGCTTGGAAAACTTTGCAATAGCATCCCTAAGATAACTAATTTGAGAGAAGTGAATTTCTATGCATGCTTCAATAAATTACTTTTTTTTTGTTTTACTAAACAATTGCTGATGTAAATTTTCCATTGTACCCTTTAGGGGCTGGATTTTTTTTTTTTGAAGGTTTGAAATCTGAATTTAACTTGTTCTCAGACTTCAAAACTTTTCATGATGATTTTTTCTTTTTACTTAAAACTTAATCTAAGACATTTTCATCTCAATAGAAAAAGTTAAAAATTATAGTTTTTATTTAAATGTAAATGTCTAAATCATTTATTACCCTTTAATTCTTTTAAATATCCTTATCAAAATTCATTTATGACCAATTTGTACAAAACATAATATTTTAATTTTGGGATATTATTATTTATTTCTAATTTTATATTATAATTTTATATATTTTTAAAATTATTTTATGATCATTTAGCTTATTTATATATCAAAATATTTTTAAAAAATAACTTCTTTTCTAATTATACACATTTAAATAAATTAAATTCATAAAAAATTTTGATATGCAAATACTTTTACTATGCAAAATAAAATTAGAAGTGAAAGTAATATATGTAAATAGGGATATATATATATAAAATCATTGACTTTCAGATATTTCAATTCAGATGTTAAAATAAAAAAATAAATATATCATTCAAATTTATATATTCAGACCTATTCAAATTTTAGTTTAATTCATATTTAATTAGATTTCATATAAAAAATCACCCACGTAGTTAAGATTTTCTTATTTGATTTAATAAGAAAATTAATCAAAATTTCATATTTTCTTATATTTCTTAAATTCAAGTCAAGTGAGATAAATATTGAAGTTGATCTTATATAATGGATAAATTTTCAAACTACCCTTATAGTTTACCAAATCTTTTAGTAAAACCAAGTTTATGATTATAAATCAACCATTCTCCCACATAAAATACAAAGGTTGTCAACACTAGAATTTCTAGAATGAATTAGTTGTCCATGGTCAATCGAAAATTTTTTTTTTTCTTTCTCTTTTAATGTCATGACACTCTCATTAAGACAACACCTATGAAAACATTTAGGTTGGTCATCGCTCATAATTTATCAATGGCCACATCGTCGAATGCGCTCATTAGCAAATGTCATCGCCTCACTACATTAACCACCTTTTCAATCTTAAAATTCCAATTTTAACCCTCTTACTTCTATCTAACCTTTAAGAAACTAGTGGAATATGTCAATCAGAGGTGGGTTTTTTTAAGGAAAAATTCAAAATTTGATTGAAATTATAGGGTCTCATATAGAAATATAACCCACTTTCTAAAAATTCTAAAAATTTTGATGCAATAACCCTTTTACCTTATAAGTTACCTTATTATCTTTCTCCGTTAAATAAGAGCAACAATCTAATACAAAACTCGACAAATAAGATCGAGCATGGATTACATTGAATCTCACGTCGTGTGTCAGATTCTATGTATCGAATGTCTGATTACATAGAGTCGAATGCACAACAACGCTTCAATTTCATTTATGAGTCTCGTCGTCTTCAACCTTTCTCTATCGAACAAAAACCGCCATACAATCAATTCCAATTTTTATTTTACAGTCAAAAGTACAAACTCAGTCCCATAGACACTCAAGAATTTTTCTCAAAAAATGAAAGAGATTAGGAATTCCTTTGTTTTCTTTTCTTTTCTTTTTTTTTGTTATACCATCGTTCAATTTTGCGCAAAAAACCGCCTTGTTGATAGCCCATTTGTGTTCTTGGCTTTGAGGGAGTAAATTGCAGTTGAGATAGCAAATATGAAAGGTGAAAGAATGGCAAAGTGGTGAACTTTGGGTACTATCACGAGGCGAAGGCAAATATGATTAGTGATTGTCCTTTACTGGAGAAGATTTGTTTATCATTAATGAACCGGGTACTAGTAGTTATTATACTGAAAATTTCTAGTAAAAAATTCACTCTTTTTTTTTTTTTTTTTTTGAGATCTCTCTCATGTCTCATGGCTCCTGCCTAAGGTTGTGTGCTTATCACTGTTTGTACTTTTTCTGCATATAAGGGCAGAACCAAAAGCTTATATTTGATGGGCCCAAGATCTTCACTCTACGCCAATAGTATTAACAATTCATGGCTCTTACTGTCAGGTCGTTTTGCATTTGGTTTCTATCAAAAAGGTAACAATGGATTTGTTGTTGGAATTTGGCTGATTAATAAATCTAATATCATGGTTCACAAATTCATAGTCACAACCCAAAGGATTGAGACAACAAGGGAAGCTGTCTCATGTTTCTCCAGCCACAGAGGACCTCATTAGCAAGGATTATGCCAGCTGAAATGTCGCTGCTTGAGATTGGGATTTCGGGTATTATGAATGCAGAAAGATGATGAACAGAGAGGCCTTTCAAATGTTTTCACGCGGAGGAGTTAAGACCTTGAAGCTTGGTGATGACGAGGGAGGAAACAATTAAGTAAGTACGGATATAAAGGTAATTTCTCACGTTAAAGAGTATCTTTAGAGAGGCGGTTACTTTTCAACGAGGCCGTTTAATGGGTCAAAATGTAAATTTTTCCTCTATTTAACTATATTATGTGATTTTAGGGGATGTTTGAAAAACTATAGGGATGGTTTAGAAGTTTGCCCCTTAGTAATTAGTGGGCGCCTGGACGGTAATGGAAAGTTGCTTTTTCTTCAATTTCGTTGGCTGAGGTTGAGAAGTAGGCAATAAGTGTACGCTTAAGAAATCATCTTTAGCGAGTCTTACCAGAACAAACAACGTCAACAAAGTGACTTTTCTAAGACTAAGACAAAACCCAATAGAATAATAAAAACGGAAACTGTAGATTCTCATTGAATCCCAGCTCAGCTTTGCTGTCTTTCTCCTCTCTTCTACTCTCTTTTCTCTCTCTCTATCAGCTCTTCAAAGGTAATCAATCCTCTTCTCTTTGTCCATTCATGGCTTTTCTGTACATTTCTTTTCTGTATGACTTTTAAATCTTTTGGCATGAAAGTCAAGTTCCTGTTTTGTTGATAAATTTAGATTTTTTATTGGAAATTTTCAAATGGGTACGGTGGATATATCATATATATTGAAAAGATAGATTTTTTCCTTTTTTTTTTTTTTTGAGTTTAATGGAGACGGGGTGATTTACTTGGTGTTGACTTAAGGAGGGAAGAATCGTTACATGTTGTTGAGCTTTACAAGCTGCTGTACTGAGAGATTTTGGTTGAGATTAAGAAATAGTATATGTATGTGCATGCTTGAGAAGATTGTAATACGAGTTCCATTTGGGTGGTGGGAAGAAATTGAGGGAAAAGTTCTTTTATTTTGTTTCTCTACGGTTTGTTGCTTGCGAAATTACCTTTTTCTTTATTGTTCTTATTTTTAGTGATTAAGTTGGAAAAAGAAAGATTACACCTCAAGAGATTTATGCTTTTTTTTAATTATCTGATTTTGTGATAAGAAATGAAGTTTTGGAACTGAATATATATATCATGTTAGTTGTTTTGTTTTTAATCGCAGGTTGCTATGTCATTTGTTCTGTTATAAGTAAAAAAAACAACTTTGTGTCTTATTGCCGGTTTCTGATATAGGCATAAAATTCCTCTTCTATGGGGAATTCAGAATCAGCATATGTTGATCCTCAAGATGATTATCGGCATCAATCACCTTCTTATGGTGGAAGTTCAATGGATTATGGTCATCAACCAAGTTCTTCTGTAGGAAGTCCGCTGGATCATGGTCATCATCCGAGGTCTTATGCAGGAAGTTTAATGGATCATACACATCAACCAAGCTCTTATGCAGGAAGTTCGATGGATCATAACTGTCCGCCGCCATCGTTTGCAGGGAGCTCAGTAGATCACAACTCTCATCATCCTGTGCTTCCTACACGTATAGCTGATAATTTCAATTCTTTGGATCAGGTTTTTGTCTTTGCTTTAACTTTCACTTATATATTGAACTAAGTAAAAGGTCTTGAATGTTGCTATTTTGCTTTTCATTCATTACATGCAGTAGCACTTCTAACTTATGGGCTGCCTATTGATGAGTTTGCTGGCATAGGTAGTCATAAAATGACATCTTTTTCTGATGTTCATTTTGAATATATCAGTGAACAGAGTTTTACTTTCTTTATTTTTTTGTAGTCATTGATGCGCTATACTAGTTGTTGGCTTGCTGCAATTGTCTCAAATAGTCAGTTTCTTGCATGTTGACACCCTATAATTGATGAATAGAACTCAACCCTTGCTCAAGTGAACCAACATTAGTTGGAGTTGGTATGTAGATATGGTTTGGAAGTCATTGGATGTTATAAACAAACCCGTATTATAAGCTTCTCCATTAAATTGCATTAAGTCTACTTTTGACTATAAATATTGCATATCTGATTCCATCCATAGATCTATTTTCTTCACTATGCCAATGATTTATGGATCTTTATTCAATCAATGACTTTGTCTTAGTGTAATTGCTTTTGGAAGGACTATATAAAGAGGGTGAGCAGCATATAGTTATTCCAAGCAAGGGTTTTTACTGTTTTGAGTCTTGTCCGGTAATATATAGTTAAACAAAAACTTGGTGGGCTTTAATTTCATATGGAGGAATTACCTTGAGTAAAATGCTTTTTAAATCCCAGGCAAGCCGTCATTCATTTTGTGATCTTTAACCCTTAAATTGTTAATTATTGCGTTTTACACTATGTTTCCAAAATGCAAATTTTTGGCTCTGCCCTAGGCAAGGTTGATGTGAACATATGATTAATGACATTAATATAAAATAACAACAGATCTAGAACCTGTTACAGATGAGCAAATAGTTGGAAGGACAACTTCCACATTTATGGCAGGGATTATATCTTTAAAATAATACTTGTTTGTTTCTTTCATTATTTAATTGAAGTATGATCGAATGGGTTTTAAATTTCTTATATATATATATATATATATATATATATATATATATATATATTTATATATATATATTCTGTTCTTAGTGGAATATGCTAAATGACAAGAAATATAACACTGTATTTATAGGTTATTTCTGCGCTACGAGATGCCGGTCTTGAGTCATCAAATTTAATACTTGGTATAGACTTCACAAAGAGCAATGAGTGGACAGGTAAATAATGTTTCCGTTATAGACACATATATAAAATAGATTGTAAGTTCATCTATGTGGGATAATGTAATATAATCTGTCAATTTCAGGGAGGTATTCATTCAACCGGAAAAGCCTGCATGCCATTGGTAGCACCCCTAATCCATATGAACAAGCAATCTCCATAATTGGTCGTACTCTATCTCCTTTCGATGAAGATAATTTGATACCTTGTTTTGGATTTGGTGATGGTAATTATACTTTTTAGCATTATTTTTGGTACATAACATGTAGTTATTTTCTCTTGTACTTGCTATATGATAGTTTCTCCTTTTGTAGCATCAACACATGACCAACATGTATTCAGCTTTTATGCTGATCCACGACGTTATTGCCATGGTTTTGAGGAAGTCCTTGCACGTTATAGAGAGATTGTTCCGCACTTGAAGTTGTCAGGTTATTGATATGCTCCCATACACTGCTCTAAAGTTTTCCTTTTACTGCCTTGGTGAGATATTTCTAGTTAGTATATTGATGGCTAGTGTTTAATGGTGTTATTATAATATTCTGTTTACAAGTACTGAGAGCCAGAAAATATCATATACATATGTGAGTTGATCTAATGAAGCAGAATTGTGTTCAACTTTTAGTGGGTGATTCTTGCTTTAGGAAGACCCATGCTCATGTCAGCTCTCCAGGACAGGCTGTATTAGAAAGTTAAACAAACTATCTAGCCCTAAAATAGGTTAAAGTGGATGTTCTTTCTTTCAGTCAGGTCTTCATTCTTTCGGTTCTGCTAGTGAACTTCATCATAACTGATAAATGCCTAGTTCAACTTTCTAATCTATTAGGGTTCAAACTTTCTTCTGTATGATCTTTCCAGAGTTTGGGGTCAGTTTGCCTGCTTATCTTCTAAAGAATATGCATTTGACTTTAGTGATTGATGCAGTTGTGGGAAATGATTTTGTGGGCTGTCACTAATTTCTTTTTAGTAATTACTAGGGGTTTTTAGGTTCTCTTCTTGCACGATTACATATGTTTATACTAGATAGCTTCGCTGGGAAGGTCTTGTGCAGAAGAATTGTTAATTTCATTCTGGACTTAGTAATTGCCAATGGTGTATATTATGATAATTTCTTTTCCTTTTTTAAGGCCCGACCTCATTTGCCCCTATTATTGATGCGGCAATTGACATTGTGGAGGAAAGCAACAGGCAGTATCATGTACTCGTCATTATTGCTGATGGACAGGTTTTGGAAAACCTTTTTTCTTTTTGTTTTTTCCTGCCATATCTTTTACAATGGCTTCATTTTTAATTTTTCTATCTGTTATCTTCTCCTTACGGTTCTGGAATTTTTATGGGTCCAAGTAGGTTACAAGGAATCCTGATACACCAGCTGGAAAGTTCAGTCCACAAGAACATGCAACTATAAACTCCATAGTTGCTGCCAGGTAACCATCTCCTGATATGGAGCTGTAGTCATGTTGTTATTGTTTTGATCAGTTGCATCTTTAACACACAGCCTTTATCCTCTATCAATCATTTTGGTTGGAGTGGGAGATGGACCATGGGAGTCAATGCAACAATTTGATGATAATATTCCTCATCGTTCGTTTGACAACTTCCAGGTATATAATAATGTCTATCTAGTGAATGATGTGTGTGCAGTAACTTCATAAATTTGATTGTTTCTCCAAATAACATCTTAATAATTTTAGGGCGGCACTAGTTCCTAGAATACACTCAAACCGAATTTCTAGGTTAAGATTTAGAATATTAACTAGTAATTTGATCATGAGAGGTGGCAATGCATATAGGCAGTGGTGGTGTAATTTGCTTAATCAGTTGAACATTATTTTTCAAGTTGTAAATCATGTAATATATTGAAAAAGGAAAATATGACATTGCCTGGTTTAAAGAATTTGGATCCTGGTAACCCTTGTAAAATTGAGTGGTAGCTTTAGTGTTTTCTCCAAAGGTAAATTAGTTATGGACATCTATGTCTAGTTTGAAAAACCTTGAAAAACATGTTCCAATGTAATGTCTTAACCTTTTTAGTTTCTTCACGCTACTTTCATTTTTTGTAATTTTTTGAAATTCGTTTAAAGCGTTGTGCCTACTTTCCTTTCCCTTTGGTAGTTCGTCAACTTCACAAAAATAATGTCAGAGAACACAGATACATCAAGGAAGGAAGCAGCATTTGCACTTGCTGCCCTCATGGAAATTCCACTTCAGTACAAAGCCACCCTAAGCCTTCATTCTATCAAGTAAGGCCAAGAGCTACAGTTTCAAATAATGTCAAATGTAATGGTACAAATATTTAAAATGTTAAATCCTTTTAACTGTACAGTGGAAATTTAGAAGCCGGTCGCCGCACAAAGCCACTTCCACCTCCACGTGAAGTCGTTGATCATGATAATGCAGTTAAATCAGTTCCTCACATGACCAACTTTGATACAGTAGAAAGATCAGCGCCAGAGGAACCGGTATTGTTCTGTTTCCCAGACAATTCTTACTTCAGTTTTCTGTTAAAATGAGTTCATGATTTTGAGACACAAGTCGTTTTGTTCAAGGTGTGCCCCATTTGTTTGACAAATCCGAAGAACATGGCTTTTGGTTGTGGTCATACGGTAAGTGCATCCAATCAAGATAATTTCATCGGGTTAAGGTTGAAATGTGTTCATGATGGTATAATAATTTCTTACATGGTTTCTATATTTACTTTTTATTGCAAGATGTATAGTAAAATTTTGATCAGTGATAAACTTTCGCAAAGAAACTGCAAGTGTATATCAGTCTACAAGAGAAACCCTTAGTGAGCCCAAAAATAAAGAATAGGAGTGAAAACAAAGCAAGCAAAACTTTAAGAACATTCTCGATTGTGAAATCTGGAACATGAAAAGCCGGAAAAGTTTAGAAAGAATAATAGCTAGCTAGATAAAAAGAAACAAAGGAAAAAAAAAAAAAAACACAGTAATTTAGGAACCAACTTGAGTTTATGTATCTGCAATGATGGAAAAGCCTTGCTAATATACTGATGTTACGTTTATCCTCTCTAAGATTTGCTTCTTTACCCTTCCGAACTGTCTCTTTGAAGTCCCTAAACATAGACCTTGACATAATTGAAAACATTATAAACAGAGAAGAAGCTACATCCTACAACACTCTGGCTGCCAAAACCTGAAGATGCAAATGATCAACCATCTTCCTTCCCTTCAAATGCAGAGAACTAAAGAGAATGTGGGAAGATAGATGAGAAAACCAGAGGAATTTTTTAGAGAGAAACCATTCAACCCATAGAGTGGGGAAGAAACTGATATTTCTTAAATCAATAATAATCAACCCCATTTATATAATAGTGATCCTAACCAAGATGTGAATTAAGATATCTGACTTCCAAATGACTAATTCATCAAATTCAAGTTTAGGAAAATCTAACTAAAATGAGCAACAAAATTATTTAAATTCATTAAAGGGAATACTTCCTAAAACAGCTAAATCTTACATTCTTCATCATCATCTTAATTCATTATTCCTTGAAATTATTCTCAATCAGTCTGGTCCAGTCACACAAGATAAAATGAAACCGTTGAACCTTAGCTCAATAAAGATAAAATTGAATGTTAAAAGAGTGAAAATTTTATCATCGCTATTGAAAGGTAAAATTAAATAAAAAGACGTCAGTATCTTCTGAATTGGAAAGGATTTTACTTCTCAAGTTAAGAAACTAATGAAAATTGCCATGAATCTCTGTATAGAACAACTTAGGTTATTTAGCTATGTATGTGGTCTGTCTTCTGTGGTCTATGAAATTTAAAAGATGTTCATTCTTAAAATACTTTCTTGGACTTGCTTGCCATAAAATATTCCTAACATATTTACTCTGTTTTCTTGCTGAAGACTTGCAAGGATTGCGGTACAACAATATCATTGTGCCCGATGTGCAGGCAGCCAATAACGACGCGTTTGAGATTGTATACTTGAGTGGTAAGTACATTCTCAATTTTGGGGACATCAACAAAAATCACAGATGAACATGGCCTTGATTATTATTAGCAAATAGATGAGTAATGGGTTCTTGTTGTCTGAATATTTGTATATTTGCCAAGATACTTGGAGGACTTAAACCTTTAAAAAATTGTATAGTAACGAGTTCTTTTTCTAATTTTGGGAGTTGGAATCCGCTTTTTTTGGCAACATTATATTTAATTATAATGTTTGTAATGCAATTTGATTTTAACATGTTGTTAGTGTTCATTTGATCCCATACATCATTACTAGAAATTAGTACTCAAACAATTGAGCTTGTTTTGTTTTTGTTTTTAGGAATGACAACAAAGCAGTAGTGTTGCATGTTATAGATGCAAGTGATTGTATGTTCTTCACTTAATTGATCATGGGATTCACATGTTTGGTGGTAAACTTGTCAATTTATTCTTAAAAACATCTTTCATCTCACTAAGTTTGAAGAGAAATATATGATAATGTTCTCTAAATCAATGTTAATTCTATCTTCTATGCGACTAAATGCTAGTGGATGGTGGTATAATAATAATGACGACAACGAGAAGAAGAAGATTTGTTTTTTTGTTAAGGTTATATTGGTATTAGAGAGTATATAAGGTAAAATTCCAAATTCTAATAAAAGATTTATTGTGTAAAGGAGGGTGTAAAATATAGATTTAGGAGGAAAAAACCCCCTTTTTTGTGTTTTGGAAACTTAAAAAAAAAAAAACCCAAACGAGCCAATAGACTGATGGTTTACCTAGGCAATAAACTCTCTCTCTCTCTCTCTCTCTCTCTCTCTCTCTCTCTATATATATATATATATATATATATATATATATATGTATATGCATGTATGTATGTATATGTATATATAGTTTTGCAATATAGCCTTTCAAATTCGGTTATTTTTTTAAAATTTTATGTTATAAGAATTAAATATTTTCATATGTCAAATAGGGGATGTAAATGTATTTTTATATTATTATTATAATCAGGAGCGGTAAGTAAAATTCATTCACTTTCCAAATATTTCTATGATCTTCCCCGGCCTGCGATCTATTATTCAGTGGCAATCTATGGGAGGAATTTAAAATAAGCAACTAAGCTGGCGTATCACGGTGATCTACTCTGATTTGCTTGAAAGAAAAGGAATAGAAGAAACAAAAAGAAAGTGACTTTTCACAAAAAGTGAAGGCTATAAGAATCTTTGGAGGGGTGCTGTGTTAGCATTTTTTGATGTGATTTGGAGGCATTAGATAGAGAAAGGTAAGCAAAAAGGAGCGGATGATTTGACCATAAACAAACCAGAGAGGGCAGTGTTGATGAATTAGGAGACAAAACCTCATCTTTGGAATCTCTTTTGCCCTTGTTGTAATGATTTTCAAGATTCTTCTCTTTGCTATATTTTGGTGGGTTAGTTTTAATTTTAGTCACGATTAGGAGCACTTTCGAAAGTTTAGCAATTATTTTTTGTTAGGACCATTTATACACAAATTTATATTATAGACATCTTTTTTTTTAAATAAATAAATATATATTTATACACACACACACAATATTATAATATTCTTACTGCAATTTACTATAGAGCATATGATTAAATAATTTTTTTTTATTCATCTCCTCATCTATCCAACATATCCCATATAAAAATAATTTTAATGAATATTTTCAAGTTTTAGCTTAATTTTAAGTAGAAAATAATTATACGTTTTTCATTAATTGCACCTTAGAGTTATCTTAAAATCATTATATAACAAATTCTGTCTAAAATTAGACTAAACAGGGTACAAAAGAAATTTCTTACTAAATAATTTCCATTCTAATTCAAAGTTTCTACATTAAAATAATTAAAATCAATTAAAAGAAAATTCCCAAAATCCTAACCAGAGCAATGGAAGTGCATCGCCCCACAGCCAACTGCTATACCACCACTACACCCATTAAAAAAAAAAAAAAGAGGAAGAAAACAATTGATAATAGGAGAAGTTCACCTTGATTTTCCTTTTCTTCAACATCCATGCCATGCTTCAAGATCTAGCATGTTCTTTTGCGTGTAATCTGAGCCACAAAAATATTGCAAAAAAAAAAAATTTATTTTATTTATTTAGTTTTTTTCATAGGAAAAATTTCACTGATGACCTTGAGGTATAACCTAAAATCAATTGTAACCCCATTTGTTTCGAAGTATGCACAAATAACCCCTTCATTAAATAATTATGTTAAGATTATAATGGGAAGGATAAAATAGTAAATTCATACCCAAATAAATAAACTAATTTAATAATTCTTATTTAATTTTAATATATCCAAATTCAATTTTAGAATAAATACCCTAAATTAAAAAGTTTGCATGAACACCCCATCTATATTCTAGCGCTCCTTAGTACTCCCCCCAATTACAGAACTACCCCCACTGAAGATCGTCCATGGTGAGGTCGGAAATGATTCGTTTTGGTGGTGAACGACTACTTTCCAACGACGAATGTCTAATGAAGACCCTAGAATTTGTGGAGCGGCAACCAAGAAGACAATTGGAAGAGGCAGAGATGGCAGATGCACGACGAAAATGGGCGATTTTTGTGATGGCGACCAAATCTTCTTTTAGAATTTTGAGGTGTTTCTGATGGGTTTTTTGGGGATGGCAATAGAGGAAAGTTTGTTGGAGAGGACCTAATCTATGGTTTAGTGAGAGCAGTGGACAAAGACTCTCCGAATGACGATGGCATGTGGCGACAGCAGCAGAGGTTTAGGTTTCTAGGGTCATTTTACTATGCATATTGATAGGGATTAGGATTTTTGTGTTTTTTTTAATTTTTTATAAACATCAGACTTATAGACTAAAAGAATTGCGTTGAATAAACTAATTGAAAATAAAGAGTTGCTTTGGTAGAGGGTTCAATGTTTTATTAGACTTCCCAAGTTCGAATCCTATCTATCACAAAAAATTTGCTTTGTTTATTTCTCAAAATTAATATTATAATAAGTAATAAGCTTTGTATTTATTATAACCAAGTGAGGCCTGTCATGGTGGTAAAGTGGTAAGTTTATTACCATGGTATGGGTTCAAATCCTACAACCATTTTCAAATTAA
Source organism: Boswellia sacra (assembly GCA_013180625.2). NCBI lineage: Eukaryota > Viridiplantae > Streptophyta > Magnoliopsida > Sapindales > Burseraceae > Boswellia > Boswellia sacra. Next base: position 81,911 of record SNVD02003675.1, read on the forward strand.
CAAAGGGCATTAAAGTAATTTTATGTTAAAATCATCCAAGTTAACGAGCTAAGATAACATTAGGGTTATTTGCGTTATTTTCTCAAATGTCAGAGTCATTTCATTATTTTTAAAATAAATGAAGTTATAATTGATTTTAGGCCTAACCTCGACGTTAACAGTGAATTTTTTTTTTCATAAGTGGGCATTGATATTGCTGATAAAAAAGGAAACTTATGGGCCGTATTTTTTCAAAATCTGACAGAAGGGAAAAGATGAGATTGGTTTCTTGAAACAAAGACAGGTGATGGTAGGGATGGTAAAACCCGGGGCCGGGGCTGAGGCCAACGGTCCCCGGCCCCGGCCCCGACGTTCAATTTTTGAATCCGGCCCCGGGAGATTCCCCAAAATTTTTTTCCCGGGGCCAGGGCCGGGTTTTCCAATAACTCGGGATTAAAACCCGGGTTGTACATTTTTTTAAAAATTCTAAAACTTTCTAATATATATATATATATATATATATATATATATGTCATGCTAGTATAATGATGTAATGTTGTATTTATGTGTGAGTCATGTAGTGAGGTGTCTAGTGTAATGATGTAAGAGAATAAGTATGAGTTGTAAAGTAGTATGATGTGACATAAAGTATGTAAAGGAGATTCCTTAGAGATAAGGACGCATCCTAGCATAGTATCCTAGCATAGAATTGCGTTGAATAAACTAATTGAAAATAAAGAGTTGCTTTGGTAGAGGGTTCAATGTTTTATTAGACTTCCCAAGTTCGAATCCTATCTATCACAAAAAATTTGCTTTGTTTATTTCTCAAAATTAATATTATAATAAGTAATATAAGCTTTGTATTTATTATAACCAAGTGAGGGCCTGTCATGGTGGTAAAGTGGTAAGTTTATTACCATGGTATGGGTTCAAATCCTACAACCATTTTCAAATTAACAAAGGGCATTAAAGTAATTTTATGTTAAAATCATCCAAGTTAACGAGCTAAGATAACATTGGGGTTATTTGCGTTATTTTCTCAAATGTCAGAGTCATTTCGTTATTTTTAAAATAAATGAAGTTATAATTGATTTTAGGCCTAACCTCGACGTTATCAGTGAATTTTTTTTTTCATAAGTGGGCATTGATATTGCTGATAAAAAAGGAAACTTATGGGCCGTATTTTTTCAAAATCTGACAGAAGGGAAAAGATGAGATTGGTTTCTTGAAACAAAGACAGGTGATGGTAGGGATGGTAAAACCCGGGGCCGGGGCTGAGGCCAACGGTCCCCGGCCCCGGCCCTGACGTTCAATTTTTGAATCCGGCCCGGGGAGATTCCCCGAAATTTTTTCTCGGGGCCAGGGCCGAGTTTTCCAATAACTCGGGATTAAAACCCGGGTTGTAAATTTTTTTAAAAATTCTAAAACTTTCTAATATATATATATATATGTCATGCTAGTATAATGATGTAATGTTGTATTTATGTGTGAGTCATGTAGTGAGGTGTCTAGTGTAATGATGTAAGAGAATAAGTATGAGTTGTAAAGTAGTATGATGTGACATAAAGTATGCTGATAGGTGTCTATTTATGTATTACTTTTATATCAATTCGTCCATGTTTCTTTGCTATATTCCTTGGTATTTTTATGTTTTTGTGTGGTTTTGATGTTTGTAAGAGTTTTGGAGCAACTTGCACAAAAATGGAGTAAAACCCTTCATTTTCACCTCTGCTAGTCAGTGATCTTCTCGGATTTAATTGTATTGATATACAATGAACCCGATGACATGTTATATACCGTTGGAAAGCTCTCGAAGTCTATTTTCTGGAGAAATTTACGGTTTATAAATCCATTCAGTGTACCAAAAGTTGTAATCAAAACAGTGTGAGATGTATAGAAATATAATTCCACAAGCACTGTAGCATGTATAATACGGGGCACTGTAGCACTGTAGCAGAGTATTTAAACACATTTTAGGGTTTTATTTTCATAACTTGAAGAGGGGAGAACGTGGTGGAGGCTGCAGCTCTGGAATTCTTTCATCTCTTGGAGTTCTTGAAGGAGAAAGGAAGCTTGGAAAGAGGAAGAACTACAATCCAAAGAGAATTACATCAAATTTGCTAAGTTTTTCCCTTCCCTTTCATTTTCTGGAATGTCTCCATGTTGTATTGTATTTACCACGTTCTTAAACATGTGTAACTGAATCTGAATTGGTTGAGGGTGATTTCAAAGCCCCTGATATGGTTTTTGTAAGTTGATTGTGCAAGAAGTTGTTATCCAATTCTCTAATTGAAGTTGCTTGTATTTTCCCATATCTAATGCTTATGATTGCTTGCTGGATTGTATTTGGAATGGCCAACTGAATATAATCTGGTTGTTGTCTATTGCTAGACTAGAAATCTTGATCCGTAATTGTCTTGAATTTCTAATCTTTAGTAGCAAAATTGTGATCAGAGATTGCAATTGGAGAATACAACCTAAGTTAAATAATCCGAGCTTGTGTGTTTATTGCTTAGATCAACCTATCTTTCTTATCGTAATGCATCCATTGAATTAAATTTAGAGAGCTTGTTCTAGGTTGTTTAATGGATAGAGATTAAATAAAGAGCCTGTTTTATTTAACAACAAAGTAAGGAAAGATTGGGATAACAGAGCTTGTTGTTATCTACGGTTGATAATTTCAATGGTGTAATTGGATGACAATTCTACAATTAATTCGCAAATCCATATCTTGTGGTAGAGAAGGATCCCTTAACCAGGTTTCTCTCATTGATTTTTCACTCTGTTTAACTTTCTGTTTTGTTATTCTTTACTTGCATTAATATTTCATCTAATTAATCAATCAACAAAACCCCCCTCATTTAGTTTATTGTTGCTTTCGAATAACAAATTCAATTAGAATCAATCCTCGTGGGAACGATATCTTACTCATCACTTTATTACTTGTGCGACTAGTATACTTGCTAGTTTCGAACGCATCATATGCTGAGTCATGTAAAGGAGATTCCTTAGAGATAAGGACGTATCCTAGCATAGTATCATGGCTTTGCCTATATAAAGGATACCATGGCTTTGTATTGGGGACACGGAATACTACCCGAGTCTCTTGTGAGTCTATCCTTTGTGTAAACCTTATCCCTAGTAATGGTATCAGAGCTTGTACTCTGAGCTTCTTTGTTTTTATCGTGAGGTGCCTATTGATCTTACTATGCAGTCCGGTCCAATTTTTCGTCCATATGTCAAAGTGGTAATTCAAATTTTTGATTAAGAACAAGTTGCTCTCTCTGCACTTATTGATACTGGAGCAGTTTCCTCTATCATTCATAGCAGCTGTCTTCCAAAGTCTCTATTCATTCCTACAGCTGTTTGTTTTTCAGCCGCTAGTGGAGATTTGTTTCAAAGTAGCAAATGCACTAGAGCTATTAATCTTTTACCATTTCATAAAAGGCATAGCTTTTTTGCACTAGATCTATTGCTTGGGATGGATTTTCTAAGTATTCTCTCTCCATTCACTTTTCATCCTGAAGGATTTGCATTCACTATGCTTGATCCTATCACTCAGAACTCTCGTTCTTGTCTTTTACCGTGGATAGAGAAATTCTCCATCTCCAGGAGGAGTGAAAATGTCAAATTTCTTGCTCCAAAGTTCGAAACAGAGCACAAAGAACTTCTCGAATGCTGTGGAGATGTTCCAAACAAGTTCTGGTCACGAGAACATTACTTTGTTTCTCTTCCTTACAAAGATAATTGGGAGATGCCTCATCAAACAGCTTCACATCTAGAATTACCACATGATGAAGATCTTTGCAGAGAAGAAATCTCTGAACTTCTCAAAATAGATCTCATCAGACCTTCAAAATCTGAATGGGCAAGTCAAGCTTTCTATGTCAACAATAGAGCAGAACGTGTTCGTGGAAAGAAAAGAGTCTGTATTGATTACAGAAAGCTCAATGACTGTTTGCGTGATATTCGATATCCTGTTCCAAGAAAGATTTGTCTCCTAAAGAGCTAAGTCAAAGATCTATTCGAAGTTCGATATGAAGTCAGGATTTTGGCAAGTGGGAGTCAGAAAAGAAGATCGCTACAAAACAGCTTTCATTGTGCCACATGGTCACTATGAGTGGAACGTGATGCCTTTTAGTCTCAAGAATGCTCCTTCAGAATATCAGCACAGAATGGATGATGTATACAAAGACATAATTAAATTTTGTCTTGTATACATTGACGATGTCCTTATCTTCAGCAATAATGAAGAAGATCATGTCTAGCATCTTAAACAGTTCAAGAAGTTAACTTTTGAGCATGGCTTGGTCTTATCTGAAAGAAAGATGTTCATCGGAATCCCAGAAGTAGATTTTCTTGGATTGCATATCAAAGATGGCTACACAACGCCAATGCCACATATTGCTGAAAAGATATTCTTATTCCCTGACAAGTTGACAAGCAGAAAGATGATTTAATAATTCTCGGGAATCGTCAATTATGCAGGAGATTATATAAAGAATTTGTCCAGATACACGAGCAAAATCTCAAGGCATATAAAGAAGAAAGCAGCAGCATGGTCTGACGAAGCAACTAAACCTGTGATTGATTTGAAAGAAAAATGCAGGTCTCTTCCTCCTTTAAAGATTCCTGACAAGGGACAACTCATCCTCCAGACAGATGCAAGTGACAAATTTTGGGGAGCAGTGCTACTCAAGCAAGAAGGGAGCTACAGAAGAATTTGTGCATATAAATCCGGGCAGTTCTCAGACTCTCAACAACACTATCCTTCATCCAAGAAAGAAGTGTTAGCAGTCATCAACGCTATCAAAAAATTTTAATTTTATCTCTCTTGAAGAATTTGTAGTAGAAACAGACTACAAATATTTCGAAGGATTGCTCAAAAGAAGAGAAGGTGAAATTCCAGATCCTCAGCTTGCTAGATAGTCAGAGTCTCTCTCGAGATTCAAGTTTACTATTTGCTACATCAAAGGTGAATCAAACGTATTAGCAGATTTTCTGTCCAGACTAATTCCTAGACCAATTCAAGTAATTATAATGGCTTCTAGTTCATCTAAGCCATACGTGCTGGGTCAGGATGCTTTTGAAAGAAGGTAAGAAGGTCTTAGAAAAGGAAAGTTTCGATTACTTTATCCTTCACCACCATGGGAAGATCTTGAAGAAGGATGGGAAGATTGGCCACAGCCACAAATACCTAATGAACCATTTGATCCACAAGTTCCACCCATCAATCAGGTTCCATGGCAGTATGATTTCTTCTTTGACACTGATAAAGATTGAAGCGGAAGCAAAGTGGACCCATCAACGAAAGCATCGGTGAAGAGACATGATGTGACTTGATGTGATATAAAGTAATAAAGCATGAGATAAGTCATGCTAGTGTAATAATGTAATGTTATCTTTATGTGTGAGTCATGTAGTGAGGTATCCAGTGTAATGATGTAAGAGAATAAGTATAAGTTGTAAAGTAGTGTGATGTGACATAAAGTATGCTGAGTCATGTAAAAGAGATTTCTTAGAGATAAGGAAGCATCCTAACATAGTATCTTGGCTTTGCCTATATAAAGGATACCATGGCTTTGTATTAAGGACACATAATACTACCCGAGTCTCTTGTGAGTCTATCCTTTGTGTAAACCTTATCCCTAGTAATGGTATCACAGCTTGTACTCTGAGCTTCTTTGTTTATATGGTATCAGAATATATATATATATATATATATATATATATATATATATCTTAGCAGTCATAAGTTTACACAAAGAGGGCTTTAGCCCACTGGTAGTGCGCTGTTTGAATATGTAGTAGGGCACGGGTTCGAGCTTGGCTGGAGCAATTCTTAATTTAATTTTTCAAACTATGGCATGGGCTGGGCTTAATATATATATGTAGTTTGAGACGCATAAGTTTATGCAAAAATGGGCTATAGTTTAGTGGTAGTGTGTGCTATGTTGTTTAAATATGCTAAAGGGCACGGGTTTAAGCTGTGGCTGGAGCAAATTCTTCATTTATTTTTTCAAATTATGGCATTGGTTGGGCTTTGGGTCATTGGGCTGGGCTTTGCGTGTTGGGCTGGTTTAAAAAATTAGAAAATGGGCTTAGTTTTACATAAGGGGCTATAAGTAAGTATTACAACTTAAGGGATATGAATTTTATTTGACATAATTTCAAAATTTCAATTGCATCGCCCGGATTTAATTCCGGGTCCCCGGCCCCCCCACCCTGGCCCTGTCCAAATTCCCCGATTTTTCGGGTTATTACCCGGCCCCGGCCGGGTTAAATTGCCATCCCTAGGTGATGGAGGGAGGGAGTGGAGCCATGGCGTCTTGGTCAATTTCTTCTTTACCGTAAACAAATTTAGATCTTCTAGCATCATCCCACCTCCCAACAGAATCACAAATGTTGACAAGAAGAGAACAATAACCGGTTGCATTGTTAAGCAACAATCTCTCCAAAATCAACATTGTTATATACCCTGCAGGCAAGAAGCAAAGCTCCCCAAACCTTTCTCAGACTTTCAAGCTTCTTCGACTCCTTTCTCTTTGACCTCAACTCAACACAACAAAGGAGTCGCCACCTTCTCTGACGCCAGATCCATCACCACCATTGATTCTAGGTTCAAATTTGGCATTATGAGGTTTAGCAAAAATGTCGATCGTCCACGGCATATTATCGAAATTTGCACATAGTCTACAAAATTTGGTTTTGGAAAATTTGGGAATTAGGGATTTCTTTTCTTAATTTGGGTATTGAAGCAGCAAAAGAGGAATTGAAGAAGAAGAATAGAACAAGCAGAGGATGAGGAACGACAAAGGGAGAGGAACTGCATATGCAAGATAAATAAATAAATAAATAAATAAAGTTTTTTGTTTCTTTTATTTTCAATATATTAATTATATATAAGGGTAAAAAAGTCTTTGTATACTTTTACTATTGTTGAAACTAACCATTGATGGATGCTAGAAAATGTTAGGGGTGTGATTGATGAAAAACGAATATTTATTTTTTGTTTAAGATTAGGATAAAACTCGGGAGTATGTTTAGAAATTATTCATATATATATATATATACATATATGTCTCATTTATACATCATCGCTATTCAAAACGACACTTCAATCAAAGTTTTGTAAAACAATAGTTCTATAATAGAGAGTTTACATTAGATTGCAAATAAATCGCCCAAGTTTAAACTACATTTTCCTTGTATGCATTGGAGATTCTCATCTAACTTTTAGTCCAACAATGCTCATCCTCAAGTATGTTGTACATGCAGAAAATAAAGTAGAAACTTAGTTCATTTAAATCGAGAGTGATTAAATTTAGAGATTTTTAGTTAAGAGATCTATGTTAGTTCTATTTCTTATGTGACTGGATTACACAAAATACTAGTGGATTGTGGTTAAACATAAAAATAAAAATAACAAATAAACTCCCAAAAGCTTTGAATAAGTGATAGGAAGAAAATAGTTTTGTTTAAGAATAAGGTGGGTATGTAAATTAAATGTAAATAATTATAATAACAATAAAAAATAAAAATAATAAAAATGAATTGCTTAAGAATGTAGAGGCACAAACCTAGAGCAGGTACTAATCCCCATGGGGATGGGACCGCACATATCCCCAGTCCGTTTGGGTTGGGGATGGGGAGTTAGAAATAGAGATAAAAATTTTTCTAAAAATTAAATGGGAATGAGGATGGGGATTGTATTTCCCAACCCGGCCCAACCCGTTCCTCGAAAATATATATATGATTAATAAAAGAAAAAAGATACGAACCTTATTTTTAGAAAATAGTAGAGGATTTCAAAAATTTCTGTAATAATTGTACTTTGATTTTGCTTTTTAAATTTATATATGTTAAAATGGACATCTCAAGGTTCATTTAAAAAATTTTTCACTGAAAAATGTTAAGTATTTAATTTTTTATGAATTTTTGAAAATGACTATGCAACTTTGAAATTTTTAATTTTCTTGAGGAGATCAGTATTACAAAATATATTTGACCCACCTAGAGATTTAAAAAACTCATGAAATTTGATACATTTTTTTGTCTTTGAGTGTAGTTTCATCCTATAAATTTTTATAATTTTATGAATTAATTGAAATTTTTATGTATTTACAAATGAAAAGAGGTCAGTCTTGAAAGTTTTTGACAGAACTTGTAGACCCTAAAACATAAATTATTTGAAATTCCTCTATCATTCAAAATGTTTCAAGATTTGACAAGCTTAAAGATAAAAGTGTCTGCAATGTTTTTATAAAATTTTAGTTTAATTGGATTAGTAGATTAATTATAAAAAATTAGAAATCAACATTACTCTATTTTAGAAGCTTAAAAGTGAAGTTAATTAAAAGTTGAAAAATTATTAATACTTATGGTTACAATGTTGAGAAAAATGCTAAGATATAATTAAACAAAAAAAAAATTATTATATGTATTTGGGGACGAGGTGGAGATGAAGGTTAATTTTTAAATTAGAGATGGACTGGGGATACAGATTAATTTTCAAATAGGGGATGACATCCCTGCCCCTGGCTTGGCCCGATCCCACCTCTATGCACATGGTCGCATGACTCACTGGCAATTAAACTACACATTTTGTAAATATTTTGGAAATTAATTCCACATCAACCAGGTTAGACGATTTGACATTGTGTTAGTAATAATAAAAATGAATTGCAAAGGAATGCAACTGAGCTAACACAAATACACCTTGGGCGGACATGGGCTTCATCTATATCGAGTTGGGGTTGCTCAATGATGCTCCTTAGCCTAACTCATAGACAGTAAAATCGTTAATCAATATTTTATCTTCTGTGTGACTATATTGCACTAAATACGAAGTGGATTGTGGTATAAACAAACAAACAAACAAATAAATAATAACTCCCAAAAATGTTGAAAAAGCGAGTGAAACAAAATAGATTTGTTTAGGAAAAGGGTCTGTACATAGATTAAGTGGATTAGTTTACGGGTTATTGTCACAGACCTCCCCTACCTTTTGGGCTTATTTCATCAATATAAGTCATTTGCATTTTTTCATAAATTTAGTCCCTACGTTTTTTGAAAGTCATCACAGACCTCCCTTCCGTTAACTTTCCAGTTAAATGTTAGTAAATAAGTTAAACCTCAAAGGGTAAGATCGTTATTTAAATATTTAAAATTGGGTTATTGTCATGGACCTCCCCTACCTTTTGGCTGTATTTCATCAATATGGACCGTTTTATATTTTTTCATAAATTTCGTCCCTATATTTTATAAAAGTCATCACAGACATCCCTTCTGTTAAAATTTATGTAGTATGAAGCCGGTGACATAAGGATTCGAACCCGGGACTTCTGATAATCCAACCTGCCCTCAACCACCTGGCCAAGCTAACTTTTGGCCATTGAACTAACAATATAATGATATTACACCTCTTATTCTTCTGCTAAATACACAAAATAAACTCAAAAACTGGTAGCATGGCGATTAGAACCAAAAATCAATTTCTTCATCATCTTCCTCCTCCTCCACCTTTCTCTCTCTAACCCAACAATCACACCACCTTTCTCTCTCTAATTTAAAAATTGTTTTTTTATGAAATGGGTTTTAATTTCTTTATGATTTTATTTATTTTAATTAATGAGTTGTTTTTGTTCTTCTTTTGTTGGTGGCGGTGACTGAGTTCTTGAGGTGGTGATGTTCGTTTCTAGGTTGCTGGCTTGTTGACTTGCGGAATGTTAAAGTTGGGGTGTGAGCTTGGATTTTAGGTTTGTGGTGGTAGTGATTGGATTTTTTTCAGGGGTGGTCTTGACAGTTTCATTTGTTTTATTTACTACCAATTTAATTTAAGAATAATGATGATAACATGAACATGAATAGTTTCATTCGTTCATGTTATGTTTCATATTATCGTCACACATAACGACGTTTTTGGGTTGCTGGCTTGTTGGCTTTTGAAAATTTTTATTTGATTTTTAATTGAAATTATTTAATTTAAGAATTTTTTAAGGGCATTTAAGTAATTACACGGAATGTCTGTGATGACTTTTGTAAAACATAGGGACTAAATTTATGAAAAAATGCAAACGGTCCATATTGATGAAATAAAGTCAAAAGGTAGGGGAGGTCCATGACAATAACCCATTAGTTTACTAAAGAAAATAATTCTTCATGAGTTTTTTTTTTTGTTAAGATTATATTTGATATTAGAATGAAACTCCAAAAACCCAACTATTTTTTTTAAATCTTATAAATGATTTTAACCATAAAAGAGAAAAATACTCTTTAAAATAAGTCATTAGTATACTAAAATGATGTTGTCAAGCTGTTATTTATTAATAATTTTGTATTTTTGTTCTTAAAAGTTTTTAAAAATATTTGATTTGATATTAAATTTTTTAAAATCATATATGATTGATAGTAAATTTAAGTACAGTAAAACTTCAATAAATTAATATTATTGGGACTATGAAAAATTATTAGTTCATCGAGATTATTTATTTATCGATAAATGACAAATATTAATTTTAAAATATTTTTTATGTTTAAATTATTTATAATACATTATTTTTTTTATCAAGATTCATGTATGTGTTATACATTAAAAATAATAATAAACCAATGTGGCCAAAAGCTAATATGTGAAAAGTTAATGGATTACGTGAAGTTATTTATACTCTATTCTATAAAAAATTGCAATTGATGATGAGCACCTTTCGATTTATCCTAGTGACAATGTAGTGATGGAATAACCTACTAACGAAGAGATTATTAACGGAGTAACGAAGATACCGACTGGTGATAATCATGATCCAAATGATAGTTTTGTTTTGGTAAATGTTTTCCAAAATAAACCATTCATGCAGTAATAACCTTAAATAATTGTTACAAAATGAAAAAATATATATAATTGAATATGATGCATGCTTTACAAAAAATTAAGAATGAAATTAAGTTTAGTTTAGATAGAAAGAAAAAATAAAAAACTTTGACTACAATATTTTAAAAAAAAAGTACAATTAAGAGCAAAATCAATAAACTGAAATTTGTTTAAAAAAATCTTAATATTATAAATTTATATGTTATTTATGTTATGTATTTGATCAATTATTAACTTATATTTTCCTTGGATCTCAAAGGATTTGAAAAAAAAATTATTATCTTATACATTTAACGAATTTATTAATTTAATAAATAGACCCAAATCAGGATCAAATGATTTTAGTTGTTAATTAAGATTATTAATTTATCAGACATTCATTTATCAAAGTTATACTATATATTGAAAGGTATTCAACACAAAGAATTAAATTTTAAATCCAAAAAAAAAAAAAAACAAACGGACCCTAAAAATTTAACTCCTTTCCTTCCAAGGACTACTTTTGTTTTCGCATTTGCTCATCATTAGTAATACAATTTTACGTTTCCCCAAAAAATTAAAATGACAGCATAGTCGACCATAAAACTATGTATACACATGGAAATGTAGCAAAATCAAACCATTGATGATATAAGCTGATTCCAAGATTTGAATAATTAGGTGGAACCCATAACATGCATTGCTTCCTACAAAGGTTCTATACAAAAATCATTTACAAAACGCAGCTATACTACATCATTTCAATGGTACATGTCCATACACATTCAGTTGTTGAAGATTACAAACAGTAAGTCATAGTAGGAAGTGACTGTTACTGTATGGTGACAACCAGTAATTCCGCAGCCGCCAAATCTATTAATCGAGCAGCCACCTGACCCTTTCCTCGTATCCAGCCAATTTTAAAGTTTATCCAACTCAGTCTCCTGGGAAAATTGCCTTGGAAATAGGTGGCTTCGCAAGTCTAATGTCTCACGTCAATCGCAATAAATCCTCCACATATGCTATTATATGCCAGCACAGTCGAAAGCGAAAGTTGAATGCTACAAGGGATTGTCCTTCAAACTTCAAATCATCGAATAAGTTTCACCCCCCTCCCTGTAACTCATAACAATAAATATACCAGTTCTGAAAAGAGATCAACCAGAAAACTAACTTCGAAGATACTAGCATAGGGAGGGAAACTAAAACCAACCTTGAAAGAATTTAGAAGTTCCACCGGTCTAATTGCTTCATGGCTTCAGCCATGTCTTTTTGTGCCTTCTTTCTCCGATAAAATATGGGACAGTCCCGACTGAAGAAAGTATAGAATCTTAAATAAGTCTTGTATACTTTATGAAGTGACTTTACAAAATAAATGCATCAAGAGAGCAATTAATGCGAATTAGCCAAATCACAGGAATGCTTGTGTTGAAGCAGCAGAACAAAATCTCACCAATGTAGAGCACACGCATATTGTTAGTAATTTCCTACACTTCTCATCGTGTCAAACAGGTATTTACTAATTAGAAAGGGAGCCATCTCAGACGGAAGATATTTTCCCAGCACTCGCGACCACAAAAACAAAATTAACTTTGTTCACATCATAAATCTATTCTAGAGTAAGGAAATAATATTACCTAGTGCAGAGCACATCCTGATGAAGAGAACCCTGGCATTCTTGGCACTGTGTCCACAGCCTCCCAAAAAGTACCTCTAGCTCTGAGACTGCACACCATTCCATGTTTCAGTTAACACATGGTTTATGCAGTGCATGTGAAATTTACTTCACATGATAAACTGTTAAGGATCAGAAAAGATGCATACCTTGAGAAACAGTTTTGCAGTACAGTTCAGCTTCTCTTCCCTTGCAATGTGAGCAGAGAGTTCCATTACTGACAAAAGGCAATCATAATATTGCATGAGACCTTCATACATAGTAATAATAATGTCTGTGTTTTGGCAGCATGGACTTAAAATGGCAAAAAATCGGAGGCTGTCTTCTTTAGAAAGATTATTGACCGGCATCTATAATTCGAATTGATTCTGATACCAACCTTCAAATTCCATGCTAACAAACACTAGAAGAGGTTATTTCTTTAACAGGTATGAACCCCTCTCATACTTGGCATAACAAACAGCACCTGATTCTCATGCTCCCCCCTTGAGTTCAAAAAGAGCCTTCACTTCGAACAAAATAATTTAGAAATTCAAAACTCATCATGAGTTTATGCAAGCTTTGAGAAGATTCAAGCTGCATGGGTGGCTAATAGGTAAGAGCACAACTGATGGAGGACATCCTAAAGATTTACAAACTTATATTAGGTGTAAACGCAAAACTTGGGCTTTATTTCTTATTTGTAGGCTTTGTTTCTTGAATGCTTTCCTTAAATAAGTAACAGTAGACTTTCTTATTTGGTTGAGTTTTATCTCCTATAAGGAACACTTTTTTCTTCTTGTGGTCTACTGGTCCACATTTGTATTTTTTATTTTGATCTTCATAAATACAACTTTTTCATTTCTTATCAAAAAAAAAAAAAAAAAAGACAATTCCATTACGAGCTGATTCCTTTTCCTAATTGAAGTTATTTCCTTACCTGCTAAGGACTTTGAACTATAATAAGGGTCATAGTTAATATCTTTTCAAGCTTAATTTATGATTGATTATTGAGAATCAAGATTTATTTTCACCTCTTAATTTCTCCCTAAAATTTTTCCCCATTCTTTCTCTACCTATTTCATCAATAATACTATTTAAATTTTTTATAAATTGGAAAAAAAAAAAGAATATTAATGACAAGTAAAACAAGAAAAGAAAAAAGAAAGAAAGAACACACTTGTTTATACATTTAAAAGTTCTCCACAACCAGAAGAAAAGAGAAGCATCAAATGTTACCTAATAATTGCTTTGCAACCAATACAACTTAGTTTCTTCTGAGCAAATTTCATTATGCCACTATTTGTAGGAGTAGTAATGGACTTAGATCTTGTGTGACTCCCTTGAAGAAGTTCCTGGCTAGCATTCTTCAAAATGGGCTCAAAAATTCTTAAAAGTGGCTGTTATTTTCAGAAAGCTGTTAGTTTGCATGCAAAAGGAGGGAGAAAAATCATTAACCAACATGTCCAAGCCATTAACTAACCTTTTTGATCTGATTATCAAGATAGTACTCAGTGTCTATTGGAATATTATTTTCCAGCACATAAATAGGATCCTCTGACCTCTCATAAGCCTGATCATCATCAATAGATTAATTACAACACTAATAAATTTTCATGGGTAGCAACATTATTATTATTATTTATTTTTTTTATAAGATTATTATTATAAAAAAAAAGTCCATCAGAAAGATTACCTTGGCACCTTTAGCAGCTTTAATAATGACATAAGGTACACGATCCCCAACATTTGGTGCAGTAGCAGCATCTCGCTGTCAATACAAAGTGAACAGTATGTTTTATATTCCATACTTTCTAAAATGTCTAAAGTCCCTAAATTTTGAGATCCATACAATCAAGGATTCATCTGTCAATGGCCATAAAAATGATAAAGGTAGTTGCTACATGAAAAACGGTATACAAAATATATATTGCTGTATGCAACAATTTCTTTTGTAAAAACCATATTTAAGCTAAATCCAATTTAAGATTTTAGGCATTCAAAGATGAACTGACAAAATATTTAGAACAAAATATATATTAGTTGAATAGTCAGGTACAATACATCATCAAATACCATCATAATTTCGATGTTCCTCAATATTCAAGTGAAAAAGTAAAAGTCAAATCCAGATTTAATAATGAAGTTCTGAGTGTTTGGATAGGTAAAAAGTTCAGAAATCAGTTTCAATTATATATCATAACGAATTCAGAAATTGGACTTTCAACTTGACAATCAATAGGCAACTTAAATAGGGACAAAAATGAAAATATTGCTTGCGCCAGAATATATAAGATGAACAATCACTCACGGGGGATTGCTATCATCTCTAGTAACTTAATTCACACAGTATATATGAGAATACACACTTATGAATAGAATTCCATTGCTGGGCATAAGCAAAATATTTTCCAGCCACATTCTCATAATCTCCTTACTCATTAGTATAAGCACTTTAACTTATCTAGCCAACTTTGCACTTGAAAGCAAAAGAATAATCCATGTCTAGACACAGCAATAACATGACACCAATAAAATAAAATAAAAAAATAAACAAACAAAACAAAAGGACTGCAAAAACACAGGAGTCAAAATAGAGATGTTATGAAAGAACAAGAAATGCAATAGGATTGTCTTTTTTTTGGAAATATAATCTCATGTGTGAAAGAACAATTCTTTATGTAACACCAACAAACATGTAATCATATTGCAAGATCTAGGTACCTCAAAATCAAGGATACAGCGAAGAAAAACAAGAAGGATGTAAAAGCAAGTGTAGTCAATAAATAATCAGATAGAAATAAATGTAAATGAAGCACTACCAACCTTGCGCATGCGTTCAGCAAGTTCAACGTGAGCTGCTTTTACTTCATAATCATCTCCAGTCTTTGTCAGACCCTGTTACAAAATTACACATAGCAAAATAAATAACCTTAAGCAACCAAAGAACAGTGCAAAAGGCCATATTCAGAAAATTTATCTCAACCTTAGTGATCACCAAAAGTGATAAATCCATGCGGTTCATGAGAAGATCAGAAATGCTATTTTTGACATACTGAACTGCACCGGGAATGTCTCTCTCAATTAATATTTTATTAAGGGACTCGGTTACAAGGTTTTTGACCAATAAACAATTGTCCCTTCGAACTGTCTCAATGCCTGTAA
Source organism: Boswellia sacra (assembly GCA_013180625.2). NCBI lineage: Eukaryota > Viridiplantae > Streptophyta > Magnoliopsida > Sapindales > Burseraceae > Boswellia > Boswellia sacra. Next base: position 97,558 of record SNVD02003675.1, read on the forward strand.
ATAAATCATGAATTGAGATATGGGCCTAACAAAATGTACAGAGCTCAAATGGCTAAACAATAATTCTGCTTACCTTTAGTATCCATTTTGTCAAACTTTTTGGGATTTGTCCAGAACAAACCAGCATATCTCTTCTTGCTGATCAGCAGATATGGATAATAAACCTTCTCAAACTCTAGTTTGATGGGCTACAAAAACATGTCAAAAACAAAGACAACATAAATAAGAAAGGAAAATGGAGTTACAAAGATCACTAAGGAAAAAAATAAAAAAGCCATGCACACAGAAGGTATAGTATTTTAGATGAAAACTACATAGTTTCAGGAATTTGTGACAAATTTCCCATTTAAGGGAGGGATCCAACCAAATTTACGGGAGGTTTACAAGGATTTAACAACACCAGTGAGGGGCTTTTACTAAATTTCACACACACCAAGGTCCAGCTACATTAACTAAAACACAGGGAAGTGCAATGCTACCTTCCCAAAATAAATTTTAATCTACAAGTTTGATAATAAAATAAGAAACATAATTTGAAGTCAGAGAAATTTAGGAAAATAAACCTAGATGATAAGATGAACTTCAGAATTCTGAACTATAGAAAGCTAGATGTCATCTGGCAACTTGGACATGTAATTCAAGCAAAAACTTCTGATCTTCAAACTAAAATCTAAAATCTCAAATTTTGACTTCAGCCTTCCCCAACTGAACAAAAAACTGTTGATCCAAGGCCAATTCAACCATTTGGCAACTTGAATTAATTAGTAAGCAATCAGTTGCTCCATGAATATACTATACTAAGGTTTGATTTGGTATAACCTCTTCAAGTAAAGCTTTTGTAAATGAAAACTTCTAATAAAAGAAAATGTGTAACTAGTTAAACACAAGTTTTACCAATAAAAATAAAATTATGTCATGAGAAAAGTGTAGTTGGAATTTGTACATGGTATAGGCATATAAATAAGCCCAAAATTTGAGCTCATCTTGAAAGTTGTTAAGGAGTTGTTCAAATCTTGGGATACGCTAGTCATATTACAACCAAACTACTGAAAAAAGATTGAAAAGAACTTTCTGCATTTGAAATATGTATTTAAAAATTAAAATAAAAAAACAACCCTCTTTTTGACCAATAAAAAAACCATTACAAATGAACACCAATACTCATTGAACCATTGAATTATCAGTCCTCTTAGCATGTATTCCAAAGGCATATGATACGAAGCTAAATATAATAAGCATTTAATACTACCTTACCATTTTAAGAAGTCAAACTCATATATTACATAAAAAGAAAAAATAAATTCTTAAAATGGTAAAGTTAGTGTTAAATACTTATCCTTTTTAGATTCTTATCATATTCCCTTAGGGCACATATTAGGATAGCCCTTAATTTATAATTTCTATTGGAAAAAATAATAAGAAAATATGTACTTTTATGAAAGTTCCACTGATGTATTCAGCAGCTTCTCTTCCTAAATTCATTGCTTCTTCTACAGTTGGTACACCAAATTGTACCATAACAGAGTCTGTGTCCCCATATATAACCTGAAATCGAAGAAATATCATTTTGATCATGCAAATATAAAAAGATAATAAGGCATTGAACAACACTATCAACCAACAACGAACATTAAAGGAAAAAGAAAACTAATACACACATGATTTTGTACAAACTATTGATGATGTTATTATAAATAATAAGATCTATCATTGTGAGAGAGAGAGAGAGAGAGAGAGAGAGAGAGAGGGAAGCAACAATAGGCATAATTTTCAATTGTGAATTGTGCTGCAAATCAATTGTCTACTTCGTATTGTGCATGTTATGTGCCGTAAAATAGATAACATCCTAAAAATTCATCAAAAAAATATAAGCAGACGTAAGGAAAACATCTATATATCAAACCACAAAATAATATAATATAAAATAGTACAGTATAATATTAAATCAGTAATGCTAGACTTACAACCTTCATACAACCCAAACTCTACAATCTGATGTAGCAGTCTACATAGTAAAATCCTATTAAAGATGTAATTTCCATAATTCTTTTTTGTTTTTTTCCCTCCAATGAATTTTTGCCATGTAGACTGTCACATCAGATTATAAAGTTTGAATTGTACAAAGGTTGTAAATCTAGCACTACTCATACTAAATATATCATTTCATGCTGCATGGATGACTAACAGCTTTAAGGGATTTCAAATGCGTTAAGTGTTATGAAATATTATAAAATGGATTTAGAAACACATATTTTACCATTAAAACTAAATATTTTCACTTTGCTCCATTATGCTAAGTGCTGTAAAGAAATAAATGAAATTTGTAGGGAAGTACTAGACAGAAAGCCAAGTGACTAGTTAAATAAATAGAATATGAAAAAAAATGGAAAATTTCAAAGAAATGGGTAAAATAGTAAAAGAGAATTCATCTTCTGTACATATTATGAAATTTTCCTTAGTTTTCTCTCTAACTTCATCATTGCTTTTAAAAATAAAATTTTACCATTATTTGACCCTTTCTTTCAAGTAAAATTATAAAAGATTTTTCATCAAAATAAGTGAAGATAAGGTCTCCCATCAAGCATATTAATTAAGTTACCTCAAAGTAATCCCATGATCTCAACTAATATAGATGCCATAACATCAATAGTTGAAGCAGCAATGAAAGGATACAGTCACCCTGACAAGTTTGAAAATGCATCATCTGCAAATTCAAAGGCATCTATAACGTAATTCTCAAAAAGTCCCCCCCTGAACCTTAAGAGTAGCAGTATTAAAAAATTAATGCACTTATTCCCCCTAGCAAAAACATGCGTGCTACTCTTGCCATCTGAGTTATAGACTCCTACACCAACCATGTATGATAATGATACTCCTTTGAAAGTGTAAACTTTCATTTAAAATGGAGTGTTCGGAAGCCATACCAGTATCCAGTTCGTGGCATCCAACTATCTACTCCTAGGTGAAGTGCAGAACCCATACAAAAGAGAGACATATTCATTTTTATATAATTTATTTGCACCAAAGTTCATCTGCATATTTGTGCAGAGAGAAACTGATGTTATGCTCATTATAATAAATTATTAAATAAAGCAGAGATTAATCATACAAGAGCACACATAGTTGGTAGAAATTCTGAGTTGCCACAATTGAATTCTTTTGAGTTAAGGCAATTCAAAATTTAGGATTATCTTTAAAGATATTTATCACATCATCCATTCTTAGCATATATTTGTCCGAAATTTTACAAACCACATTACAAATATTATTTCAAAAGACATACCTCTGCATTGTGTTCATATCCTCCGAGTGTTGTAAATTTGTCTTCCACAAGTTTTCTGGTGTGCTCAATCATTTGTCGACCTTCACAAGGCAACCAGCTCATTAGAACAAATATAAGGCTCATGTGGAGGAAACAATAGTAACAATGCATGATTTATAGAATACCATAGCTTGTAACACTTGATGATATCTCTATACATGGCAACTGACCCACGGTAGCTCCCGTAAATCCATACACAGAATTTGCACTTATCTGGAAACAGAACAGACATCAAACAGATCAAACTGATGAAGAAAGCATAAAAGGAAAAGATCAATTACTGTCAGCAAAGAATGAAAGTATTGGCACACTTACCTTCAAGGCCAGCTGTCGACCATCTAGAACAGCCTTCTCAAAAGGATCCTTTGCTTCCTAAAATTAAATAACAGAATAACATATAACAACAAATAAGGTAGTAAAAAGACAACCTAAAACGTAGAGGGCATGACAATACACTAAAGCAGAATGTGGATCTAAAAGTACATCAAAGCAAAAAGCTCATGAAAGAAATAAATACCTTCAAGTCAGCTTTTGCTCTTTTACGAGCAGTTAATAGTTCTTCAAGAATTTCAGGAAGTATTCCCTGGAAGTATATTGTTATAAATTCTTACCCATTAGGATGTCCAATGATCATTGAAAAGAAAAGAACTTAAAAAACAAACAAATAAATATAACAAAGGATTCAACCTTCTGCAAATTTGCTTTAACAAAAGTTTCACCAGAGGGAGTTTTGTTGACACATTCGAGAGGAAGATTAAGTTTGCGAACATCTTCAGGGGTCACCTTCATAGATATTAGCATTTGTATAAAATTAGCCCAAAAAGCTTCCCACTTGAAATAATTGTCTGTGTGTGTGTGTGTGTGTGAGAGAGAGAGAGAGAGAGCAAATAGGTACAATAGTCAGGATAATCACCAAAGTGCTGTAACATAAATTATATGCCATCATAATTGATGGATACAACGAAGCAAAATCCAATGTCGCAATTGGCTTCTCGTAGAATCCCGCCCTAGCCTCCAAAACCTGAATTTTGAAAACCCCAAAATGTCTAAGGACATATGATAAATGGAGCCGGATTTTAAAAAATGAAGATAGTAACTGAAAGCACTATAGTCATACTAGAAGTAACATGATTGTTCAGGATTCTTTAAATCATCAAGATGGATCTGTCTTCTTATTAATAGCAAAACCAGTATGCTGTAAGTTTTCTAACTGGATACTTAAAACTCTCTTTTGGAAAGTTAAACCAAAGTTATCACGCTAGCTTATAAGAATCAAACATGAAAGATTAAAGCTACAAAACAAGTTTAGTTTTTCTGTTGGTTAGTTGCTCATAGAAAGGTTAACACTTGTAAATTCATTCAAAGAAGATTGCAGAAGTTTTGTTCGTCTTCTAGTTGGTGTGTTATATGAAGTGAATTTGGAATGTATTTACCATTTATTTCTTCACTGTATAGCTGCTTTAAAAATCTGGTTCAAATTTTTTGTGATGTTAAATTAGCTTGGGTTATTCCTGAATCATGTGTTTCTTTGTTTGTGGAACACTTGGAAAAGGAAAAACTTTGCACTATGGAAATACTTCATTTTGGCTACTTTTTGAGTCATTTGGTGTGAAAGGAACAAGAGAATTTTTGAAGATGCATCAAAAAAAGATTTTAATAAGTTATGAGTGAGGTTCATGCAGTTGCTTTTCTGTGGGTTGGAACTAAAAACGGTTTAAAGGGATTTCTTTTTCTTTATACAAAAGGAGTGGGAAGCTATTTGTATAATTTTCCTTGTCTGAATCTGTTTGCTTATATTTTTGTTTCATATGCACTGTTGTGGACCTCTGTCCACTTGGTCAGTTGTAACTTGCATCATAAATAAATCTTTTGTTGTTTCAATAATGCTACATGCTTGTCAAGCAATGTCTCGTGTGGTTGAGTATTACGTCTATATTGAAGTACAGAGGAGAAATTAATACTAAACGTTAAAGTTACTAGGGCATCTATGTATGTTGTGTTTTTGTTTTCAATTAGATTTAAGAATATGTGGTTGATATTGAATTTTGAAAAGGATATGTGATTGATATTAAATGTAAAATGCATTGTAAGATGTAGAGCATAGAAAATAGGATACAAAACACTTAAACAAACAAAGCCTAAGTTTCTCAAAATGTTTATATTTCTCAAAAAGCCCCTAAAAGTTGGTTATTTTTTGTATTTGTTCTCATAATCCCAACAGTTGGCTATTTTTTAATTTTTTTCTCATAAAGGCAAAATTAATACTTTAGAAGTGATTTAAAGAAAGCATCCTCCAATAGGCCTCTGTCCCCCTTGGTGTGTTATGAAGTGCAGAACTTCTAATCATCTCTTCCTTCACTATTCTAAAGCTTCAAACTATGGGCTAGAGTTTGTAAAGAGTCCAAGACTCGTGGGCCACATCAAGTTCTTGTGATTTTTTAACTTATAAAGAATGTATTCTTCAAGAGTAAGAGAAAGCTACAACTCTTTGGAGATGTGTCATTTCATCCCTTGTTTGGGTTATATGAAAAGAATGAAATGATTGTGTTGGTGTGAAATGAGAAGATAATTGTGGTGGATTATGGTATAGAGTTAGACTTTTTGCTTCTCTTTTAAGCTTCAATTCTAAAGGAATTTCGTGACTCTTTCTTTTTTCTTTATACATCGCAATTGTGGAGGCTTTCTGGATTGACTTTGTATTTTATGTTTCCTTGGGGAAGATCAACTAATTTTGTCATTATTAACTTATATGCAGTTGTTAACCCTTGATATTTTTTAGCTCTTTGTGGATTTCTAATGCATTGATGTACTTTACTCTTTAATTTTCTTATTATAATTTTTCAGCTTCTTATCCAGAAAATGAAAACAATAGACAATCATTACTAAAATAGTTATGAAATGTGGTAGTAATAAGACAACTTATCTGATTTTCAACACTGTTAGGATCAATGTAAATATTTAGGAATTCTATATCCTAAAAGTATAGAAGCTCCACTGAATGACATCCAACTGATGCTATATACCACAACCATGTGATGTTATCAGTTCCTAATAATAGTAGTAGGAAATAAGTTGAACTTACAGTTGCACCTTCATATGTTCCTTGTTCAGATCCTCCATGTTTGACATTTGGAATAACAAGATTCTTCTGCTTAGCCTTCCTAAGAAGTTGAGAAAGCACCTGAAAACAAGGGATGGAAATCATAGACTTTAAACTGTCAAATCATGTGGCAAAGCTAAATGGAATTAAAATTTTAAAACTCATCATACAAACCTTGATGCTTTGTCCTCTGGAAAGAAGAAAAGAAATAGGAACACCTGTGACACGAGCCATCTCGACATAGTTGAAAATAAACATCAGTTTGTCCAAGAGTCTCTGCGGGAGATAAGCATCCTGCACTCAAAGGAAAGAAAATCTGACTATTAAAGTAATACATACTGTCTTTGTCCAAAAGAAAGTGTACTTGTACTTGCATAACCAATGTTGATTTCACAGTCACACAGAATTTTTCGCAGGAAAAAGTGTTGACTGGGTGACAGAAAATTCTTAATCTAAAAGGATCCCTTTATCAAATATCATGCATGGTGACAGAGTTTTCTTTAACCCAGTTCAAAGAAACTTCAAGAGCCTTTATAAGTTCTAAAAAAATATGGCATAAGAACTTCAAAAATATTTTACAAAGGAAAATATTTGTGAAAAAAGTCCACATTATATTCCAAAACACTAAGAGCCATTTTGGTAGGTGTACAAATCTCATACCCAAGCATATCTTTTCTGCTGAATCATTTCCAAAGCATTAGGAGTACTATGTTACTTCCTTCCACACCAACATAAAAAGGAGGAAAAAAATAGAAGGCGTAGAGAATGTGAAAGTCGAAGGAAAATTATTATTTAAAGAAAAAAACGGACACTACTAGTTACGAATAAAACATTAACACTTATCTTCCCCCCCTACCGCCACCAAAAAAAAAAAAAAAAAAGGTCTGAAATTCTTCTTGGCGCTGCCTGCCCTGAAAACTGGACTTGAAGCCTGAGAGTAGGCCTGATAGGGTGACACACCCAAAATTTTGATTTATAAAAAAATAGAAAGGTTTGGTCTAGGTGCTTCCTTAATAAGAGAGCCATTGATCTCCAATCCATCTCTTTCTGGAATTTGAGTTGATAAACTTTATGCCTTGCATGTTGCTAAAAGTTTGTAGTCCACAACTTGAGATCAAAAAACTTATGAACATTAAGAAAATGAACAAGACTCCTCCTCAATCAGTAAAGATTAACTTTCAAGAAATGAATTAACTAGCAACTGTACCTAACCTCAGCAATATTGATATCCCATCAAATGTTCCTTAGTAAATAATAATTATTAGGTTCTAATTTCTAATTCAGTATCAAGTACAGGCAGCCGTACTAAGGCCATATCAACCTTCTTTTGTGCAAAGCACACATAAATAAATGGAACAACAATACACATTAAAGTGCCATGGCACATAGGATTCTCACATTGTAAATGTTGTATGAATGCAAACCTTCAGCCATTATATTGTTAAATGAGTTCACTATGAGTAAGTGCTAATAGCTCAACTAGCAAATAAGTATGACATTCTTAGAAGGAAGAGATGACTAAACAACAGATAAGGTGGGAAGAAAGATCAATCCAAGGCATCCTGAAACTTTTTTTTTTTTCCTCTTATAAGAAACTATGCATTGTATCCTGAAACTAAAATACACACCTTCAAACAATACACGGCAAGCCTCCTCCTAGTTTCTGCATTCCCATTCTGAAGATCAGATATTATAGAATGGTGGACATCCTCTTTCTGCATTAATGGTCCCAGCGATATCAACAGTAAACACTAAATGGCACTTTGGATGAGAACAGAGAAACAAGAAGTTCAATCCATTCCTTTACTAATTTTACATTTATACACACAAAACACAGAAGATCTAGCAAACACTATGGGTAGGAAAAGTTAACGAGACCAAGAGGCAACCACACTCAATAGGTAGAAAACAGCAATTTTGTGTAGAAGGGTAGAAGTGGAGGTCAGGAATGGAGGCCAGAAGAAGGTGTGTTGCTGGAGCTAATAAGATATTTTTATAGTTTTCACCATTGTTTCTTGCCTCTAAATTATTTGCAATCTGAACAAGGATCCTGAAACTTACCTGCTCAGAGAGAAAGTGTGCTGAAACAGAATTCAGAGAATAAGAACTTAATTTATAATCCCGTTGCATTGCCTACAAAAATGAAGGGAAACAGAATAATTTATCTGACACTGAAAATTTACATCTCAATGATAGAAAGTATAGATTCATTTAAGCAAACAAATTCTACGGACATAACCTGAAGCAAATCAAATTGAACTCTCCCCTCTACAGTAACTTCTTTGCTTTCTCTCGTTCCAAGTTGTCTGTAAGTTCACAAGCATTGAAAAGAAGAAAAAAAATAATTTAAAAGTCAACAAGATAACTCATTCAGGACAATATTCAATTGACAAGCCAATGATGTATCATGCAAGACAACAATGTATACATGCTACCAGAAGCAAAACATTTGGACAATCAGTTTGAGAAAAATATGTCGTGATAATAAATTCAACTTACAGCTAACACAGAGAAAACTAACATTTCTCCCTACTGTTGGCAGAAAATATCAACAAGGACTCAGTATTCAAGAAAAGAAAAAAAGAAAAGAAAAAAGAGAAAAAAAAGTAATGAAGAAAATAAATATATCTTATTTGAAATTTATATCAGGATGAACACTAAGTGAGGGATGGTTTGATCTGACTACACCAGAGGAAGGAAGCTTCTATACAATTTCTGCATAAAGAGGATCAAACAGGATAAAAGTAAAAACAGATCCACCATGACATTCAAAGCGATCAACACCAACTGAGAGAAAACCTAAATTATCAAGGAGATGATAAAATAGCAGGTTTATACGGTCACAGATTTTAATAAATCTTTGGTGGCAAAAGAGAGATGACTGTAGAAAAGAAAGAGAGGGGTATTGTTGTGAAAGTTGATTAAAGGCATATGATCGTGTTGATTGAGCTCCACATATCTAGAAGTCAAATTAGGTCTACTGATAAAATGGATTCAAATCTGAAATAGATGAAACTTTCTATTTTGTTAATGAATGGCCAAGAGGCAACCTTGATGCTTCAAGGCACAGGGGGGTTAAGGCAAGGAAATCCCTCCTCTCCCTTTCTTTTCACTTTGGTGGTTGATAGTTCAAATAGATTAGAGGAGAAAGTAAAAACGAACTTTACAGAAACAAAATGGAGATTCTTCAAAAAAATTATGCAGTTTTTTACAGTTTCATGTCTTAAAACTACTTTTCCCAAGAACTTAATTGTTTGTGTTTCTTATTTTATTTGTTTGGATGCCTATAAGCCATACAACCTTGGTAGTCAGGAAATTTGTAAACATGTTAGCACATATGTAGGGACATGTTAGGGCATAAATACTATTGCTTGGACCTTATAAGTTTAAACTTTTAGGCCAAATGGTAACTTAACAAGACAAAGTGAAATTCATTAATTAGGCACAAGTGATATAGGAAAATATTTGCAGTTGCAACAGAATAAGTTCTCAACTTTTTTTTGAAACATATGGAATTGAATGACATGTTTCACTGCACCTCTTTCCTCACATTAACTTAAACTACGAGGGACTAGTAGGTTAATTGTTGTAGACTTGTGTTCCAGGTGCCTTGTTCATGTAAGTTTTTAATTCTTGAGTAAGCAATTATTCTTTCATAAGAAATAAATGTTTTCACCCCATAATGATTGTGGCTTGCCTAGTAGCTTCTGCACCTTCTGAATATCCCACTTTATACTAATGCAAATATTTCATTTCTAATAAACAATAAATAATTATATAAAGCAGAAATTGTACACAAAAATTACAGACCGTGAAGAAAAAGTTGTATCTTTGACCCTAACTCTGCTGTTCCTGATGCGACCCAAAATAGGAAATTCTGCTATTCCCAAGGTTTGAGCTCTCTGCAAACCAGAAAAAAAGCACACTAAATTAGTTTATTAGGAATATGTTCACAAACAAGCAACCTTGTTAATCCTAACCCAGATAAAACATAAAAAATGGTAGAAAAGAAGCAAATTCGAATGCTAAAACAACACGGAAACTTTTCCAATGACATTAGTGCATTCAGAATTAGAAAATTGAATACTTAAGTTACCTCAATAAGATATGGCAAATCAAACTTGCAAATATTGTATCCAATAATAATATCAGGGTCCACTTCACGGATAAAATCCTGCAAGCAAAACCTTCCTGTTAGACCATGAAATACCTAATAGGGAAGTAGTTTTTCTTCCTACATGAGACTGAATAATCACAATATCATTTGAGCCCGGTTGGCAGCAATTAATTTGAGAAAAACCATTTTACGAATGGTTTTGATGATTTATTCAGAGAGATATTCTTAGACAGCAAAACTCCGGGGGCAGTTACACTGTGATATGGAATTTTTAATCTCTCCATTGCAGTTTGAATCATTATCTCCTTTTGCCTTATAAGAAACAGAACTTGCAGTGCATACATAAGAGCTTTGCAAAATTTAACAAGTGTCCACAAAAATCAGGATGAGCCTATTGAAGACAACTGAATCGATACATAAAGAATACTATCCAACTCAACCTAAGTGTCTATGGAAAAAAGCTGTCAACAAAGAACAACAAGATTTTACAATGTTGACCCAAACCCGACCAAATGCTAGTTGGGAGGGAGCTCCAGGTGATACTTGCTGATTTGGGTTATCTTGGTTAACTTTTTTTAAAGGACTGATTGAATTATCTTTTTGTAAAGTTTTTGGTTCTCTCAGGCTAGTCTTTTAGTGGATCTCTTGTACTTCCTTGTATATATTTTTTCTCTCACACAATTTTCATAGCTTCTTATCAAAAAAATAACAATAATAACTATTGATTGTTCAAATCCACCTCTATGAAGAAGGGCAATAGAGACGTTCATCTCGTGCATCCTTTTGGGCTTTGTTGCAAAACAGTTTCAAGATCCTCCTATCTTCTTAATGCATCTTAACAGGGAAGGTGTGTCGGGTCAATTTTTGTATAGACAGAACTTTATCTAGGAAGGGCCTGGCTCATACAAGGGTTATAGAAAGGTGCCTTATCTACTGCCTTTGTATAAGGTGATTATCTCTCAGGTTTGTTTATAAAATGGTTTCTTGGTCCACTTCTGCAAACTTTATCTCATTTTCATAAAATGCAAATTTGATAGTTCTTATTAAAAATAATAATAATAATAATAATAATAACAACAACAACAACAATAACAATAATAATAATAATAGCAATAAGAAATTGTTTAAGAGAATGAGCAAAGTAAATCAGCTGCAAAAAAAAAAAAAAAAAAAAAATCAAGGTAAATCAGCTGAAAAAAAAATCAATAAAATTATAGAACATTAACTTTTATCAGGTCATTGTGCAGGAAAAATTCATTAAAGAAAAGATCATTACCCTCCAGGATAGCAATACTTCTCTTTCTGAATCAAAAGACATCACATCTACACCAACTATTGGAGCACATGACTTGAGGGTCATGACATTACGAATAAATGGCTGATTTTCTCCTTGCAAAGTAACTAGATTGGCCACCTAGAAAGAGTGAACAATTTTTTGTATCAAGAAACAGTGAAATAAAATGACTACCATACAACACTAGATAGCTATACTGAAACAAATCAGATTGATGACCATCAAGTAGAAATTGGACCTGGATAACAGGGTCATGCGTAGGCTCAGGAAAGTGACCTTTGCGACCAGCACATTCAATGTCAAAACTCAAAATACGAAATGGAGCCATTTTTGAGTATTCACCTTCGGGAACATGGCTAATTAAATCTGAATACCTAAGAACAGTTAGGGAAGCAAATTTTCCCAGCACTAAAAAAAAAAATAATAATAATAATAATAATAATGAACAATAAAAATGGAGACTTGACAGGCTAATGCATAAGGATACAGGCAATCAAACTCTAGTTGGCAATAGGACAAAGTCTTCGTTGTCTTCTTATATTTTCCAACAGGCACTTCGATCCAATTGCCACCAACAATGTTGCAATCAATCATAAAACGAAGAGCAAAAAGCACATTGCTTTCATATGTCATGAAACTCTTCATACCAAAGCCATCAATTTGTATGCCTCTATCAAGAATACCTGCCGATTTATGAAATTTATTGGCATGAATCGCAAAATCTAAAACAACTAACAAGAAAAACTTCATGACTCAAGAGTAAAACTAAGTACGTCATAGAACAAGAATCAGCTTCTAATATAAGTAATATGCACGTAACTCAAAGTCATTAGCATTTAAAGACGCCTAAGATTACACTAAGAGGGAATGATTTAGAATGAAAATAATAGTAACAGCAAATCATGTGACAAACCAAATTAGACACACTAATAACAAGAAATAAAGCACCATGGAACTCTACCACGACAACCAGCAACCATGGTTGGCAGAGCCACTACAATCTTGAGAAAAGATTGAGACTTCTGTTGCTGATAATACATAATGCTTTTTTTCTGCACCATTTCAATGCGTCGAACAAACTGGGGTACCTTACCGTTCCTATTGGCCTCCCTCATCCTCCCCTGAAGCAGCACCAGAAAAAGGTACATTAATCAGAGCTTTCGATCCAAAGGAACGTACAAATGTTCACATGGGAAACCAAATACCTCAAGGATTTGATGAAACCGGGAGATATCATCAGGGCCCATGCCCGAAGGGCAGCTAATGTAGAAATATGGCTCAAATCCATGGACATTGCAGCAGACACTATGTCCTAACAAATAAAAGAACATATAAAATCAAATTTTACCCATCAAAACTTCGCAAGAGTCATTTTTTAATACAAACATGAAAATTAAGCCAGAAGGTGTGAGTGATCAAGGTGTATTTAAGACAAATAAAAAAGAGGGGTTAGAGCTTTTTCTTCAATAGTAAACTATTATAACCTTTCTAAAGCATTTTCAAGCAATTTTCAAACACTACACTAAATTCTGAAAAACTAACCTTCCCTTGTGACTCCGAAAATTCTTATAATGGCGGCAGGCCCACACGAATGAGGCAATAATTCTTTATGGCTCTCACCAATCACGTAATCGATATCCAATTGCTGAAAGACTAAGCAAAGGAGCCATGAAAATTAGAAAAGTAAATAATTCTAGAAACCCTAATTATCCAGTAAGAAAATAAGAGTAAATGTGACTGTGACAGTGACTCACTGATGCTCCGGGACTGGGACACGTAGTCGGGGGAGAGAGGAGGGCGGGCCCACTTGGACAGCCGAGAAGAGAAGGCCTGACGCTGCTCGATGTCCCGGAGAATGAGGGACTCCTCATCTTCCGGCAGGAGGGTTTCGTCCAGGAAGACGTCCTCGTCGAGGAATTCGTCCTCCGGGTTTGGCGTCATCGAGTGGTGTTTAGCTGCCGGAGGTTGGTTTGATGCCGGTGACGGCGTTGGTGGCGGCCGTTTTCTGCTGGTGCCGTTCATGGTGGTTGGGAGTGTGAGAAAAATTGGAGGGATTTTGGGCAACTGACTGAGGGTTTGAGTGAACGAAATTCCCGCCAGTTTTCGGGGGCTTTTATATGCAGATTTTGTCACGTGCAAATAACGTGAATTTCTTATGCATCTGTCCTTTATCCATGCCTTCATAATTCTTCGTAATTTTAAGGGTTAATTGGGAAAATGACCAAGTTGGCAAGCTAGCTGCTAGTTTGATTGTTAGCATATTAAAAAATCACATTCGCATCCCCCACTTTAATATACATAGTATCTTTACTGTTTTTTTTCTTTTTTTTTTCTAACATGCGACCCCCTATTTATGATTCTTGCCCTTTTTTTAGAGTAATGTTACTCATACAAACTGTTTATACAAACTCACACATACAAACTGATGTGGCATCTCTATATAATCACCACATCACCCACATTAATTAATGTCATTTATTATTAATATATATTTATCAAATCACTGCATTTATTTATCAAATCACATTCTGCTACGTCAGTTTGTATGTGTGAGTTTGTAAAAGTAGTTAGTAAGAGTAGCATTACTCTTTTTTTTAAACGAGGCATTCTTGGTATTACAAGTAAAATAATAAATTTAAAAAAAAAAACCAAATTTAGAGCGCTATTTTGATATTTAGGAGGTTTAAAATTTTTTTAATGTTGAACATTAAATTATAACTAAATAAATAAATTGTTGAACAATATACAATTAAAATATAAATTTAAAAAATTAAGAGTATGTTCGTTTATAAATTTTATGTTTTAGCTTTAAAAATGATATAGAAAATGAATTCTTGAAATTGAGAATTTGAAATTGCATTATAGGTCGAATCCTAATAAACTGAAAACGGATAATATCAAGAGTTTAGAAACGAACATAGCCTAAAGATTTCAATTATATACATTTAATAAGATAGGCGAATCCAGGATTTTTTTCCAGCTCCGGCTGCACTTAACTAGGAGAACCTCTACGGTACGAGGAAATTTTATTAATAAAAAATTTAAATTTTTCACCTACATGGGAGGAGATATAATGAACCTTACATTTGAAAATGAATGCTCTATATATAAACAAAAGTTAAAACTAAAACAATAATAATACACAAAAAATAAAATAAAATAATGATAAACTACCGAAGTTGTATCCTACGATATGGCATAAAATTCATCGATTATTTCATCCAAATCAATACAATCAAAAACTTTTTTTTTTAATATAGACAACCATACAATCATTAAGAAATTCATCCTCTCCTAATGTTTTTGACAAGTAATATATACTAAAAAACTAGAGTAAATAGATTAATACCAGATACAATAGTGTAAATTTCCAAGTTATTGTTGATTTTTTTGTATTTTAATCAAATTATTCTACCATTTTAGATTTCAAGATTTGCTTATTATTTTCAGCATTTAGTAAACAAATTAGAAATTGTGCCTTCAATGAAAATTTAAAATATTATTTTTTTCATTTGCGGACTCACTTGTATGTCTTAGTTAGCAGGTCACCACTCTACTTTGTTTGTTGTGTTTCATTTTCACTTCAATGACAATTTCTTTGGCACTACTCTTTTCCACTGTGGTTTTAAATGGTCTTAGACGTTTCATCGCTTTGATGTCAACGATGAATCGCGGGATGGAAACCTCTGCAAAAGCGTAAGCAAAACGGATAACTACTGTGAATGGAGCACAAGAACAAGTGGCCCTTGTTTGATTATTAAGGAAAAGATTAACTTCATGTGTTATAAGCGGATGCCTCAGTAAATGAAATATTACTCGATGTTAATATATATATATATATATATATATATATATATATATAAGGACTCCGGGACATTAATTAAAGTCCGAACTTGTGTTGTTCACCCTTGGATGCATCGAAGGGTTCACAATAAATTTCCTTTAAAATGTTAATAAAAGTGATGTCATATACAATTGTCTTTGCCTGGAAAGATGTGAGCTTTTATTATTAGGGAAAATTAAAAAAATTATAGGCCTCTTTGAAAAGTAATCAACTCCTCAAATATTTGTATTTCATGACCATTTTGGCTGCAAAATAATCTTTATACCATGGACAATTCAACTAATTCATTTTCATTTCAAAATGGTCTTTATACCATGGACAATTCAACTAATTCATTTTCATTTCCTTTCCTCCATAACCAATACCCATCGTTAAATCTTCCCCATTTCAAGTCCCTTCGGTGACGCATACGCCGATCGACCTTCGCGGTAAGGTCGCTACGGGGGTTGGAAGGGGCCAGGAAGCCCCCCTATTGCGGGATCGAGGGCAACACTCCTAAAAAAAAAAGGATAGACAATGATAGATGTGTATGATTTATTGTGTTTTGAAAATTATTTATGGTTGTATATTATTTTTGGAGTTTTTGATGCATTATTTGAAGCTCAAGATGTGTAAAAATGGTGGTTTTGAAGTTGATAGACGAAGGTAGACGATTGCAAGTGTTGATATGGTTTTACGTTTGATACTCGATAAGCTTAGATGAACATATATCCAGTGTCAGATTAAATGTAACCGACACTTGATGACAAGGGTTGTCGAGTGTCGGTTACAAGCAATCCGACACTCAATACTCATTTTTTCTGTCTAAATATGTGCTCAACGCTTGACATCATGTGTCGAGTTATGTCGAGCATGTAAATTCGACAGTATTCGACACCTCTCTTTCACTATAGATGGTGTCCGACAGTGTACTCAACTCTCGACATCATATGTCGAGTTTTGTCGATTACGTAAATCTAATAGTATCCGACACATCTCTCACCATCAAATGGTGTCCGACGGTGTGCTCAACACTCGACAATGACGAAAAGCATTGTCGAGTTATCATCTTCCTCATCAAAGAATCCAAATTTTCTCTAAAAAATTCTAGTTTTTTTTTTGTATTAAACTACTCAGATCACTTCAACATAGCTCAGTTCATTTTTCTAAGCTAATACCGTGTTTTTTAGACAACAAATATGTGACAAACCGTGTATAAAATACCATGTATAATGTAAAACAGTGGTGCGTAAAGAAAGATTTTATCTAAGAATGGAGAAGAAATAAATAAAGGGCATTACGTTCATTTCACAGCTAAAAGGGTCATGACATGTAAATATTTGAAGAGTGGGTTATTTTTCAAAGGGCCCCTTAATTTAGGTCATTTTTTGCATTTTCCCTTTATTATTTATTATTTTCCTCTACTCTCTCTCTCTCCCCTTATCAATATCATCTCAATCACTTCTTCAACCCCTTTCCACCATATTGGAATCATCTATTTATATCTTATTAGCATTTGATAAGTTCCACTACTCAATAGAAAATGAATTGAACAAATGTTCTCTCTACTAAATTTCATCTAACTTAAATTTTTATCTGTTGTGACTTTTTGGCTATCTGCGGAAGCGTTTTATCCAAGATCTTAACAAAATTATGATGAAACAACAAACAAGAAAATGAAACAAGATAAGCAACACCAAATTATAGTGGTTCAGTCAATTAAGCCTACGTCCATTTTGAAGATCTTAGTAGTAGTTTTATTTCAATCAACAATAAAAAAAAAACTACAAGAATATGAATAGCAATTTAATGGATTTCAAACCTTACAGCATTCCTATATATTTATCCTAAGATAATCGCCTTAATATATACTTCAAAGGAAAGACTAATCGAGAATAACTTCTATGGGCACCAGATCTCACTCACGGTGAATAATTCTAAACCGTAGTTTCCAAGATCATGATCTCTCTCACGATTAAAGCTTCTAATTTTAGATTTCAAGATCATCCAAACATTGCCAATCCTTACAGTATTCCAAAGCTTCAAAAATGTTTATTTCCCTCTTCTCTTCCACTACTTTGTAGTATTTCTTAGTAGTTTTTCACTCATATAAACAAGGCTTTATATAGATCTTTGAGTTTCTTTCCTCGTTTAACAAAGATTTCTAGACTAGAAAGATAACCAAAACTCTTCTTATTTAGTTTTCTTGTCAAATTATGAATACCGAAGATTATCATATTAAAATAAATTATAATAAACTCAACTTCCTTGTTTGATACAAATTCTAATTTATTTTAATTCTAATCTAAAAATAAATCATGTATTACCCAATATTCTAATAAGACAAAACTACAAACCACGTTATCCATTTATTCACAACGTGCCTTTTCTAACAGAGAAGTACCGGTAGAATAAGAATTCTGTATTTTTTACTATCAATTTGTAAAACCAAGATCAATTCCTCTTTTTAACTTCTTCATTTCAGTTATTGGAGTCCAAAACCCCAATGGCTTGGTTTTCTCTTTCCAATCTTCAACAGGACTAATATGCCTTTTCGCGGACATCAATGCATATATTATCACAACATTTTGAGAGAGAAAACATAAAATGAAGTGCCAAAATACCAATCAAGTTTTCTTGGATCGCCAACATAAGAATCTCAGTCGATTATATCTTGAGAAAAAAAAAAAAAAAGAAACAAGGTAACAAAAAAGCTTATGTAAAGCATTTTGAGAGTAAGAGAATGAAGAATGAAAGAAAGATGAGTTCAAGTTCTGAAAAGTGGTCTCTGGAGAGAGAGAGCAAACAAGTTGGGAGAGAGAGCATGTGAAGAAAAATAATAAATAATAAGCACTCATTATTTTCTAGAAAAGGAACCGTACATGACATCTCTTCTATTAACTTCCTTGTTTAACATTTTGAAGGAAATTTATTGTAAACCCTTAGAGACATCCAAGGGAGAACAACGCAAGTCCGAACTTTTCTTAAGGTTTGGGAGTCCGCACCAGAGAACCACTGTATGTATGTGTGTGTGTATATAAGTAAACTTTTTATTTCTTATATTTAATAGATAAATATAACTCAATGGACCAAAGACAAAACATAACTAGCTCAATGCACCATAAAAACTAAAACCTAAGAAGGTGAATCGAGTTAAACTTGATTTATATCCAACTTATTATGGACGTTGGTATAATGTGCCTCAACTAAGATGGATTGCTTAGAATTTTTATAGAGATAAGCTACTTTGTTAGTTTACAAGAGGAAAAAAAACATGGGGTTTATTGGTCATATTATTTTTAAATAGAGTTTAAAAAAGTAAACTTGTCAACTCCACCATCTGTTAGCAATTTGTTAGTTTTTTAATTGTATAAATTTGCAAGTTTCTTTTTCCTACAGGTATCTATTAAAAAGAATTGTGTTATAAAAAAAAAAAACAAGAAGCAAAACATCTAAAACTAAATAAAAGTATGGTTGGCATTATAAAATTTAAAAATACAATATAAAAAATGTTTATTGGAGAAACCCAAATTTACGCCACTCCCTATAATTAAATATTATTTTTTAATTATTCATATAATCTTCATGAGTCAAAACAAAAATATAAAATCTATGTAAAAAAAAGCTTTGAAAAAAATAATTTTGAGCGATGCGCAAGTAATACATAAGTTTGAGAAATTAGACATTTCAATAACATACATTAAATAATTTCAAAACCCTACAAAATTAGGCTTTTGGCATTTGTGTAATATATATAATTTCTCCACCTTGAAATAAATATTAAGAGCATATCAAATATATTACAATTAATCACATATTTTTTTCTAAAATGAGGTTATTCATTCATGAGCATATCTCAGTATCTGTATAATGCGAAACAATAAATTAATTAACTACTTGCATAGTGCATCGATCCAATTTATACATATTTCCAAATACCATCATACATCTCTTGAAGGCTTTAAATATGTACCAGATGTAAAGAATTTATTGCAGTACTCCATTTTCTTGGAATTATTGGCTAAACTAAAAGTACCTAAATCCCAAAAGGAAAGAAATCTTATATGAAATTGGAGAATCCTACTCCAAGTGGCTAGGAGGAAGAATGTTAGAAGAATTATATTAGAAAAAGAAAAAGATTGCTATTTCAAATAGGAAAGGTAAGGAGAAGACTTGAAAAATAATGTCTGCATCGGTCTCACATTGCTTAGTTACAATTAAGGACTTAAGGGTTTATATAAAGGAGTCTGACTTCTTGGTTCAAACTCACCAAATCAAAAACACTTCAAGCAATATTTTAGCTTGAGATTGGTAGAGAGGTGGAGTTCTAAATGATTGTAATAAATATTTGTCAGTCATTTATTAGAAATTCTTTGCCCTTGATAGCCCTTGGTTTTCTCTATGTTGGAGTTTTCACATAAATTCTTGTGTTGTGGGGATTGTGTTTTTCTTTATTATTTATTTCTCTACTCTTGATGTTTCTAGAAAGGGCGGTCTTCGGGTGGATTTGGAAATATTATCTAAGGTTAATTGGGAGGTCCAAATTCTTAACACATTTCTTATTTAATTCTTATACTAGTTGTAACAAAATTAAATGAAAGCTGAAAAGAAAAAGGTACAAAGAAAAGAGAGTGTTAATCACAGTTCTTTATTTTTCTTTAGTTAAAAAAAAAAGGAAAGAAAATAAAAGTGGCAAAAAGTGCACCTCAAGTAGTAAAGGATTTATATTTTTCTCAAACAATTATTTTACTTATCCATTTTTCGTTTATTTGTTTGAACATGTGCCTAGCCTACCCACAATGAGTTGATTCAAGTGGTGAAGCGGGCCAGGAAGGAGTTGGTACAGCACCAATAGTGAAGTCCTGGGTTTGAGTCTTCACAATGGCCTCCTCCATGATTTAAGTGGGAGACCGTAACAGTGGGTTGTGGTTGTGCTAGTCTCCTCCGAGGATTAATCGTGGTGTGCGTAAGCTAGCCCGGACACCTCGGTTACAAAAATAAAAAATAAAAAATAAAAAAATAAAAAAAATGTGCGTGGCCTAAGTTATGTCCCAGTTAAAAGTCCTTAATTAACTTTAGTGAGCTATAATCTAAAGTAGAAAATAGTGTTTTGAGTTGTAAGATGTAACGGAGAAAAAAAAAAGTAATAATAAAATAAAATAAAGAATGAGTATGTTTGAGTACCATGAGATCATTTGTTTCTTTATTAAGTTGCGGGTTACAGTTTCCTTAATTTGGTTGTGAACGTGAGATATCAGTGTTTTTATTATATTATACTCACCTAATTACCCATATATTTTAGAGAGTGACATCAAAATCATATATGTTAGTTTCTTTTTTCTAAGCTTGTCATTCTTTGCTATTGTTTGGGAGATTTTTAGGACTTGAAATTTTTTGTTGAAGATTACTTGATTTATGTAGCTTTGATGATTGAGACTTTTGCATGAGCTTAATTGACTATCTGATGCGTTTTAAATAAAATAGAGGGTGATATTTTTTGATATTGTAAATAATGATCATAAATTTTTATTTGTTTGTTATTATGAATTTGATAGATGAAGTTAATGCCTTGTGCTTCAAAATTTGTCTTTTTGAAGCAAGGTTAGGAGCTAAAAAAAAGTGTAATATTTTTAATTTTTATTTTGAAACGTAAGTCATTCATGCATGATCATTTTTGTGGGTGAAATCGCCGTATACCCTCATCATAGGTCCCATATTGAAATTAAATTCAAAGAAGAACCCTTAAATTAAAATTACATGTAAAGAGTTTCAAAAGTTATACTATTTGCAAAGTAAATTATGGTGACATGGGGACATAGAATAAAAATGGTCCCTATATGTCCTGAAGTGAAGGAAGATTAAAAGAATTCTAATTGGTCTACTACTAAAATAGGATTCATTTCTTGCATTATTTTAAGCGCCTGTATTATAGAGATTTGGGAGGAGGCTTGAACATAGGTTTTGAAAGCTACACTTCGAAGAGTTTCACACTTGGCAGTGTGTCAAAATAGCATCCTGGTTTTCCTTATTTTGGTTTTTATTTTTCGCATGTATTACTAAATTACTTGGGCTCAGATCATGATGACGTTAATATTTACTGAATGATTTCGATCATTAATATCTCCCTTTTTTTTTTCTGAATGCCAATGCATTCTCGATTTAATTATTTAATTGAATAAATATCTTTCAGTAACTCTATCATATTTTTCTACTTAAATGTTTCGATGATTTATATTATTTTATTTAATGTTTTCAATTATTTGATTCATATCGAACACTTAGAAATTATATTTTTGGCTAAAGAAAAATCAAACTTAGGATTTATGAAATTACGCTTTAACTATTCAAAGTTTAGTTGTATTAAGATTAATTTCATATTTGTCATATTATTTTTGAGAATTTTAGTACTTAGAAAATTAGGATTTGTAATATTGGTGGATTTAGAAACCTTAGTCATTATTATTCATTAGATTTTCTCAATGTAGTTTAATTTTGTATGCTTGATTTAATTATTTGTATTATCAGTTCAATTTAATTTCAAATTGTTAGGTAATTATTTTTGAACCAGGTTATAATTAGATCAATTTAAATGTCAATTAGTTCCTTATATTTGAAAATTCATATGGCTTCGACCTCATATACCACCACTTTTTACTCCAACAGATCTAAGTGCTTACGAGTTTAATTAAAGCAATAATCGGAAAATAATTTGATATTCCTTTAGTTAAAATAGAATTAGGAACTATTAGGTAAGTGTAATCCTAGATTAATAAAGAGTTCAATTAAGAATTAGAACTGAAGTATGGAGAATTAGATTCTCTGTGTGAGGTCTATGTGGCTGGCGACCCTAGGTTACACTAGGGTTGACATCCCTAGCCCAATTAGGACTAGCATTAAGCGGACACAAGGATTCTCATAAAAGAATGAGATTTTTACTTCATTAATTGTGATTTTTAATATTGTTTTCAAATGTAGACAAAAAATAAAATTAAAGGGTTGGATAAAATCCAACAAAAGCGTGGCTTCATATATCTTATCAGCTTTAGATCCATCTATGCTATGATCTCTATCAAAACTATTATAAATGAAAACATATAAATCAAACTTATTAAAGAATTGTAACGAGAGCTCCAATACGTAACTTGGCCTTTTGAGATTGATTTCTTGATTTAAATCTTGCCCAGTTGAAAGCTATTCATTAGTGAATGCTTCAAAAATAACTATTGCATGTTATCCTTAGAGAATATCATGGCATTTAGTTGATGCTCCAATAGCATTAAACATATTACCAACCCAAAAAAAAAAAAAAAGAGTAGCAGTTTCTGTATGATTTTTTTGCCATAACTACAAGAGCTAATTGAAATTGATGAGTCAAGCAGTGCACATAAGAAGCAAACTCGTTCTTTTTCAAAATAAGTGTTTTTAGACCATTAAATTTACCATGCATATTACTTGCTCTATCATAACCTTGTCCTCGTAATCAAGAGATATTCAATTGTGCCTAGAAAAAAAATTATGCATAACTTTTTTTGAGTGAAAGTGTCATCGTATTAGTAACATCCTCGATGCCTAAAACTGCTCAATTACATTGCCATTCTTATCCACATAAAGTAATATAATGACCATTTGTTCTTTTAAAGATACATCATGAGATTCATCAATAATAATTGAAAATAACACATCACTAATATTTTTGATAATTGCATTAGTAATTTCAATTGAAATAGCACTTACTTTGTCTTTTGAATTTTCAATGCTATCAATTTCAAATTTTCAAGAGCATTTTGTAATGTCACTTTTCTTAATTTTTCATTATGATTACATAACCAATGCAAGAGTTCAAGAAAATTTTCTTGATTGTTGGAGTCTTTAGATTCATCATGTCCAAAAATGGAAGCGCTTGCATAAAAATAAACCCAACACAATCAATTTATGCACCTAAACATGAGTTCAATAGTCAATTGAGCTTGGTTAGAGTGCCTTGATAAAATTGTTTCTATATGTTGCTATTGCTTAATAATGCTTCACATATACCCCAAGCTTGCTTATGAGCACTTTTATCTTATATATTTTCTTCCAATTCAAAAACCCTACACTTATAAAAGATTCACTACTTGCTAATCGGGTTTTCATCAAACCAAGTTCGATTGAATCTTCTCTTGACTTCTTTCCAAATGTTTTTAAATGGCAAATTATGATCATGAGGTTGACAACAACCCCTTTAAAAGATAAGCTCTTCTAACTTGATCCCTGACATTGTAATTCAAAATTCAAGTTTTAAGTCCAATCTACAGAAAATCTTTTAAATTAATATCAACATAATTTTGTTTTGAACTTTTGACACTTTTGTTTAGACTTGATTCTAACTCAAAAGTATATTTTCTTTTAAAATATCTCTCCATAAATAACTAATCAAAAAAATTCCTAATATGCATTATTTTTTGTTAATTAAGACAACAAACAAATTAAATAATAAAAAGTCTCCCAAATATAATTTTTTAATGATATTTGCTTTTTTTCTTTTTAACTTTAATCAATACCAAATAAATAAAAAAGGAAAAATATATGATACTAATATAATATATAATATAAATTATAAGAAGAATTATTCACTACCGTTAACCGATATATATATTTTTTAATTTTTACTCTTCAAGTATAGCGGTTAATAGATTGTTGTCAAGCTCTAGAAAAAGATGTAAAGAGAGATATAACTTGTATCAAAATAATAATAAAGCACTATAAAAAAATCTATATAAAATTCTACTCATAAAATAAAATAATAAAAATTAAATAAATTCAAATATAAAGTAACTTGAAAATACAAAGATTTGTGGCTACAGATGCAAGTGCTTAGACAAACAACGATAGAGACAAGCAGACAGGCGATTACAAAGTGACAAGAAAAAAATTAAAATAAAATCACAAGTCAAAATTAGGTTTTATTTATATAAGGAGGCATAATAGAACATTCAAATTTTAGGGAGATATACTTATGCCCATCATGGTGCGCGAGTGTGATAAATATATAATTTTTTTTTGTAAATTTTTTAAATATTCAGTAGTTAATTTTTCATTTATTTTTTATTTGAGAATTCTTTGTAATATCCTTTACAATATTTAGTTATTAATTTGTTGGTTGACAAACTTATTCAATGTAATTATTATTCAAATTTTATTGTTTAATTTTTGAATTTGTGTTGTGGCTTGAAGACGATGATACGGTTTGTGTTGGTGGTGCCAACTTATTTTTGTGACTCTTCATTTTTAATTTGATTTGTAAGCTTTTGTTTGTAATAATTGCATTATTGCAATTATTTTTGTACTTATTATTCATGCACGATACCCCTTTTTTAGTTTATTTGTAAATTGCATTTTTGAATCATGTTTTTACTTTTTATTTGTTTTTAAATTTTGTATTTTTATTTGTAAATAATCAAAGATTTTCAGCTTGACCTCACAAGTTCTTTGAGATAAGCTTTTTCAGTCTCTCTCTTGTTCCTTTTTTTATTTATGATTGTCCATTTGCAAGAAAAAAAATGAACTCCAAACTTCAATGCCATAATTAAAAAAAAAAGAGAATAATATATAGAGTTATGAATAACAAAAGAAAAACAAATAACAGAGCCCTTAATGTTAACCAGAATTTAAACTTACCACTTCTAGTTAAACTTTTTACTTCAGATATGGTTTATCTTGAACTCATTCATAGTCAAGTAGAGAATTACAAAAATAAAAGCCTAAATGAGAACCAAGCTCAGGCCATTATAAATCTAAATGCCATTAACAATCAACCATACATCTAATATTAATAATAATTAAAAAAAACCAATAACCAACAGTAATTTAACAAGTTAACTTAGAGCTACAACGAAAACGCGTCATGATAAAGCCTTCATCTGCATTAGCAACCCACATATATGAAAATGGGTTATTGTCATGGACCTCCCCTACCTTTTGGCTTTATTTCATCAATATAAACCGTTTACATTTTTTCATAAATTTAGTCCTTATATTTTACAAAAGTCATCACAGACATCCCTTCTGTTAACTTAACCGTTAGATGACGTCATCTTTTCGTCCAAATATCATGCAATTACTTAAATGTCCTTAAAAAAATTCTTAAATTAAATGGGTTATTGTCATGGACCTCCCCTACCTTTTGGCTTTATTTCATCAATATGGACCGTTTGCATTTTTTCATAAATTTAGTCCCTATGTTTTGCAAAAGTGATCACAGACATCCCGTGTAATTACTTAAATACCCTTAAAAATTCTTAAATTAAATAATTTTAATTAAAAATTAAATAAAAAGTTTCAAAAGTAAGCTAACAAGCCAGCAACCCAGAAACGTCATTATGTGTGAGATAACATGAAACATAACATGAATGAATGAAACTGTTCATGTTCATGTTATCGTCATTATTCTTAAATTAAATTGGTAGTAAATAAAACGAATGAAATTGTCAATACCACCCCTGAAAAAGTCCAATCACTACCACCACAAACCTAAAATCCAAGCTCACACCCCAACTTCAACATCCTGCAAGCCAACAAGCCAGCAACCCAGAAACGAACATCACCATCTCAAGAACTCAATCACCACCACCAACAACGGAAGAACAAAAACAACCCATTAATTAAAATAAATAAAATCATAAAGAAATTAAAACCCATTTTATAAAAAACAATTTTTAAATTAGAGAGAGACAGATGGTGTGATTGTTGGGTTAGAGAGAGAAAGGTGGAGGAGGAGGATGATGATGAAGAAATTGATTTTTGGTTCGAATCGCCATGCTACCAGTTTTCGAGTTTATTTTGTGTATTTAGCAAAAGAATAAGAGATGTAATATCATTATGTTGTTAGTTCAATGTCTAAAAGTTAGCTTGGTCAGGTGGTTGAGGGCATGTTGGAGTATAAGAAGTCATGGGTTCGAATCCTTTTGTCACCAGTTTCATACTACATTAATTTTAACAGAGGGATGTCTGTGATAACTTTTGTAAAATATAGGGACTAAATTTATGAAAAAATGCAAAACGGTCCATATTGATGAAATACAGTCAAAAGGTAGGGGAGGTCCATGACAATAAACCAATTTTATATTTAAATGACGATCTTACCCTTTGAGGTTTAACTTATTTACTAACATTTAACTGGAAAGTTAACAGAAGGGAGGTCTGTGATGACTTTAAAAAACGTAGAGACTAAATTTATGAAAAAATGCAAACGGCCTATATTGATGAAATAAGCCCAAAAGGTAGGGGAGGTCTGTGATAATAACCCATATGAAAATATGTGATATTATTTTCAGTAAAATGTACAACAAAATCTACAAATATATAAAAGAAAGCAAATATATATAAATAAATGTTAGTGAACTTACATAAACAAAGCTAAATATAAAAAGCTTTCAATTTTGTCACTCTGGAATTTGATCAACATTTTAGAACAATTCAAACATTTCATTTCAACAATTTTAATATTATGATAATATTATGACTAAAAAATTATTAGTGTCAACGTGAAACTTATGAATGTACAATGCACATGATTTTTTTTTTGGGCAAACTTATGATAAAAACATATGTTTGTATTCTTTCCTATATTTACTATTTCTAGAAGTCTTTATTAGGAAGTATTTTATTCATATTGAATATCCTTTATTAGATTAAGGTATTATTTTAGTATCCTAGTTTAATTAGGAGTTTATTATATCACTTCTTATAATGTTAATCATTATCTTATACTTATCATTTGAGTTTGATTGATATTCTACAAGATATTGATGAGAAGGGCAACTGATCTTCACATACTATATAAAGTTATTTTTATAACTTATATAGTATTCACATTTCAAGGAATCAAGAGAGTGCTTCAACGGGAAGCTGAAATGTGTCTTTGATTTTGTTTTATGTGAGTTTATTCATGTATGAGAGTGTTGTAATCGTACATGAATTTTGATTAAGTCTATTTGAGTTTTCATACACTTAAGAGTTAAGTGTTCTTGTAATTTCAGTATCAGACATGGTTTTCGTATGTTAATTAATAGTGTACTGTTAAGTTATCAGTAACAAAGAGTTAGCAGTATTTACTAGAGTTAAGATCTTGAAGGAATTTTGTCTTACAAAGATTAGGTCAGTGTATGATATTGAGTCAACACTATAAACGCACCTAAAAATTGTCTTAGTAAATTGTGGCTTTAAGTTGTCCGTGGATGTGGGTGTTATAACCGAATCACGTAAATCCTCCTATGCCATTTTATATTATAATTTTTTGTTATATTATGTCTAACTAATCCATACTTTCATAGCTCAAAAAAATTAATAAATAAAATTTTCAATGAAATAATTCAAGGGAAGCCTTTGCCCAAACAAAGCTCAATAAAAAAAATGTAAGTTTCAAGGATTAAGTTACTCATATAAGGCATTTGATCAATGCCTTGAAGTATTATAAAACTTTTATAAGGATGTCCAAGTGGTAAATATAGATTACCTTTAAATGAGAAATAAATTTAACATTAACTTCCATTAATAATAATGTACAAATAATATAAACACAAAAACTTTTACACCTTATTATAAAATTCTAAAGCTTGCGGCACGCCAAGATGACACGAAGTAAAGCTTGGAGCATGAGATGATATTGTTACACCATAGTGATGATACACGATAGATCATATGTTGCAAAATGAGATGGGCTTGTTACAAGAGATGGAATACTAACAATATCATGATAGTGTTGACCTATATCAACTATAATTTTTAAAAAATTAAATAATAGTATATATTAATTTACAGAATAAATATAAAAGCACTTCAAAGTAAAATTATTTTAACATAAATTCATACCTTTTTTTGTCTTTTTCTTTTGCTTTCCAAATTGCTCTTCAAATTGCTCTTCAATCTAGCATTTGTCATACATTTAGGGTGTGTTTAGTAAGCAGGTTAGTATCGCATAAGATTGTAAAAAATGTTTAACCTGTGTTTGCTAGGTGATATGGTTGGGATAGGACTGCAGAAGCGCACATAAAGACCACATATGGACTGAAAAATTTGTTAAAATTAAACCCAGGGCTGACATTGGGTTAAGGCCTCATAACTATTGTTTGCATAACTACTCTCGCTTCTCTTTCCTAATCTTCCTTGTTTCTCTCTCGCTTCCCTTCTTCTTTCTCTGCTCGTCTTATTTCCCTTCTTCCTTATCTGTTCATCTTTTTCCTTCTCTCTCTTTTTCAATCTTCCTTCTTATAGATGCTAGATTTTTTAGGTTGGATGATGAAACACGAATGTGTGATGAGCAATGGAAATGATCGAAGTGGCCTTGGAAGTAAAGAGAAGTGAGTTGAGGAGAAACTGGCCAAAAGCTTTAAAAATCGCACTTGACTTTGAAAATTCACAGAATTTAATCCATAAAGAATTTGATGATGAGTCATATACTTTTGTGAATCTAAAGATGTCTAGTTTTCACAAAATTTTATGGATCACAAATTGAATAGATGAATATTGGAGAGGACTACCTTGAAAAAGGAAGGAATAAACAAAGGGGTTTGGTGGGCCACTGCTGGTCGATTGTGCAAGAACTACAGACTGGCGATCCTACCATCGGTCGACAGTCCTCCCACAGCCGACCGGCACTTCCCCCCTTAATTTTGGAAATTTTTAATTAAAACATTCCTATTTTGATTTTTCCTTCCTTTTTTCAACCAAGCACTCTTCTATATAAACAACACCTCTCCTCACTTTCACTCATATCTAGAAATCTTCTCTCTGCCTCTAAGACATACTTGTGAGAATTCCAATGAGTCTTTTCTAGTTCAAATATTTTTTAGGCATTCTTATTGCTCTAAACCCGAAAAAAGTACATCTTGAGAGCAGTTCTCTCTTCTTCCTTCTTTTTTCTTATTTAATTTTCTTGCTTTAGAATAAACATATTTAGGTTTGTTTATGCTTAGAATAAGTGTGTCCAGGTTTTATGCTTAGAAGCATGTTAGGATTATTATGAATTTTTTTAATCCTTGTTTGTTTTGGGAGATAAGTAATTGTGTCAAGGTAAGTCCATTTTTCCTGCCTTATTTGGAATCATATTAGGATTTTATTTTCTTTGTAAATGCTTAGAATCATGCTTAAGAGCATATGATTATAATCATGATTAGGAATCAAATTTATAATTGTTTTCAAAGAATGCTAGGAAATAGCATAGAATAAGCAAGAATTGCCATGTTTGCTTTGATTGCTTTAATTGGACCAGAATAGCCACATCTTATCATAATTGATTAATTTAGGCTAGAAATACCATGTTTAGGGTAGAAATGTTATGATTCACTATTAATACTATAGGCTAGAATTGTCATGATTAGGTAGAATTAGCATGATAGAATTATTGAATTAAAGTGCCATGATTTTAGTTTATGGCTTTGTTTATGAATTTGATTGGTTTGTTTTGAATAATTGTCATGATTAGAGATATAATTGAATAATTATTGTATGATGCCATGAAGTGATGGTGAATTCACATTGATGGTGAGGGACCATCACTTAGAAGGAATAATTAGGTGAATATGTATGTATGAATGATGCCATGACAAGGCTTGATAGGCATTGAATAGGCTCACATATGATGGTGAGGAATTCATTATTTATCGAATCTTGAATTGATTGATTATACTTAATATTTGAATTGCATGCTATGAATTAATAAATATTTTGAAGTCTTTAGAAGTAGAATTTACTTTATTTATTGAAGAATAAATTGATTTAAGCCTCCTTGCATTGCCCCATGTATGAAAGGATGTGTAATTCTATTCTCGTCAGCTTTTTCTTTGTATGAATAGGCAATTGTTTTGATCGAAATTACCTTATATGCCTTAAAGAATAGAAAATGAATAATGTGTGCATAAAACAAACAATATAAGTATACTATATAACAAAATAAAACTATTTCTATTTGATATACCCTATTGGAGGTTGAATTTATATATGGGCGGGCTGAAGGCTCGTATCTAACTTTTCAAACTGATCTCTGAATGGATAAGGGTAGTTTAGACCCTG
Organism: Boswellia sacra; assembly: GCA_013180625.2. Lineage (NCBI taxonomy): Eukaryota > Viridiplantae > Streptophyta > Magnoliopsida > Sapindales > Burseraceae > Boswellia > Boswellia sacra. The sequence continues at coordinate 128,262 of SNVD02003675.1, forward strand.
AAGCGAGGGAACGGATTGCCATCATTCATTTTTCTATAGAAAATTGGGTGGTGATTCTGTTCTCTAGATGTGCCCATGGCTTATTTGTGTTCCCTTAAGTCTCAAAAATGGCTTTAACACAGTGTCGTAGTTGCAAACGTTCTGGCGGGATAAAAGCCCTATTCAAACTTCTTCCCTTCTCTCTCCCAAAATCTCATGTCATCATCAGCAAACCAAAATCCCAAACTCATCAAAAATAAAATCAAAAGGAAAAAGCTATTAAAAAAAAAGAGACGTGGCATAGAGAAACAGATTGGACATGGCATGGTTAGCATATTTCAGTTAAAGGATGCCATTTTCGAGTTCCTTGCCTTAAATCTATCAGCCGCCACACCACTAGGCACTTGAAGGTGATTTGAAAAAATAAAAAAAGAGAAGACAAATAGAAGAAAAGAGAGGAGAAAAGATAAAAGACTTGTTAATCTAAGACTTGAAGTGAAAAAGCGACGAAAAGAAAAGGAAAGCAAAGGGAGAAAGAGAAAAAGACAAAGAAAAAAAGAAATATTATAATACTAAACATTATTCAAATTAAATTAAATTAGAAATAATTAAAATAATTAATTGTATATTTTTGTATACTCATATTTACTTAAATATTGTTCATCTTTTTTATAATTAAAAAATTTAAATTTATTGAAATTTAAGATAATTATTAGTTTGGATTTTTATTTTTTAATTTAAAATTCATATGATTTGGTTTGTTAAATTTTAATTTAGAGTAAAAAATTACTCTAATCTAATCTGGTCTTTCATCAAACACAGTAGTGTTCAACATTTATCCAATGCAGTGATAAATCGAACATTGTGTATAGTTTATCCAGTTTCATGTAATACAATTCAATATAATCACAATTATAAAATCCTATACGGTGTACCAAATGCAATATTAGTCTTTGAAATTGGTGGATTTAACACTAAGGGCTCATCTCCAAGTGTATTACGATTACTTGGATCATCCTTTTTTTTTGGTAATTTCTATTTCTTTCGCAAGTAGTTCATTGCATCTTGTAACTTTTTTTTGACAATAGTAGTATAAAATCATTCGATGATGCCAAATGAAAAACATGATTTCCAACATACATTAACTCACTAAGCTACAATGATTGGCTAGACTTCATGGTATCACTTGATATGTTGTTTTTGTCATTGCTCAACACAATCCCTTTTTTTGCTTCTTTGGTCCACCTTGTCAATTGTCCAAATTAAAAACATGATTTTCAACATTGCTCAACACACTTGATAAGCTGTAATGCATGGGTATGGTAGTGAAATTGTTCAAATGAAGAGTTTTTAAAGCATAGTGGCACAATGTTCCCATCAACTCAAATAATTTACAAGAACATGAAATGGTCAAAGTCTTAGGCTTTAATTTAATTGCATGCATTAATTTTTTTTGGCATTCTTCATTTGCTTCATAAAAATAAACAATCTTTCTTGCTAACTTGTTCCAACTTTGCTAAACACATATCTTTTATTTATTTTCATAATGATGTACAAACTTAATGAGTTTAATCGTCTTTGTTGAAATTTGACTCTCACTCCTTTTGGATAGACTTGATATTTGCTTAAAAGGTATCCAAATTAAAAGCAAAACACCACTTTTCTCTAAGTGAATATATTTTTCTAGCCATAAATAATTCCCAAGATTGAATTGTTGAATCATTTCATTCAAAGAGGCTTCAAATTCTATTTCATCATATATCTATGAATACATTTATTAAACTTTTTCTTGAAGTTGTGATTTGCTTAATAACTAGTAAGATGTTGGGTGCATTTTTAGCACTATGCCAAGTTCATAACCCATCGGTAAAAGTTGTTTTCAATTGTTTATTTCCTATTGCTTCTAAAAACGACTCAAATAACTAAATAGATGACTTCAAGCTTTCATCTAATAAAAAAAAAAGGCACACCCAAATAACATATTTTTGCAATGATGATTAACTCCCAAAAAAGGAGCACAATTAAACTGTATTTATTAGTTTTAAATGTTGTGTCTAAGAAAACAATATCACTAAAATAATCATAATCCAACTTTGATTTACAATCTCTCAAAAAGAAATTTGTCATCCGATTAAATTGATCTACTTGTAATATGTAAAATGATACCACCATAAGCATTGGATTTTTTGACCAGATTTTATAAACTGTCTTTCATCAGTTTTAGCAAGTTCATGGATTCTATTCAAAGTTCATGAAAGAAATTGTCCATACTTTATTATTCATAGTGAATCGCATCATAACTTTTAACCCATTCTTGTCTCTAATTTATGTTAGTTTTTGCAGTCAATGGTTAGTTATCATAGACGTAACTGAAACAGTTAAGAATAACGGAACATAAAGTTTTACGTTGTTTAACTATCAACCAGTCTACATCTACGGGCAACAAAAGTTGCAATCCACTATACTGTATGTGTCTACATTCAACTTAGGACTTTTTACAATAGTACCCACTCGCTCATTCACTAACCTAATTTATGTAAACTTGACCACCCTCGATCAAAGCTAAAGTCCTTTGCACACTTTTTTGATGTTGCTCTTCACATACACGTCAGACTTAACTGTAACGGTTTAGTTAGACATAACCATAATAACTGTTACAGAATTATGTAATCACTCAAATCTCTTAAGCTTACACGACTCAATAACTCTGACTAATAAGATCTATGCACATACTCAACGCATACGAGTCATACACAGTCTAGACTAACTCAATCATAAAGATTTTACAATGAAGATCATGATAAATAAAGATACTCAAGTGCTCTCCACGTTTCTGCACATGCACCACTCTATCTGCACTGCGTTAAGTCTTAAGTACTTCACCTTTATATAGCGTGCATGAATAGCTATATTATTCATATAATCAACAATCCTAATCATTATCAAAGCCCTGCAAAACTCAAATAGGATTATTAGATAAATATCAATCAATATAGGAAGTAAAAAGACATTATCCTAATTAAACTAGAATACTAGAAAGAATATCCTAATCTAATAAGATATGATCAATATAAAACTTTCTATTCAACTAAAATACCAAATCAAGTTATCCTATTCTAGTTAAAATTCTCCTAATAAAATATCCAAATTAATGTTTAATCATAAGATGACAAAAATAAATTTTAGTCACATGCATTGCACATTCATGAAATTTGCCAGGTATCATATTGATACTAACAATCTCCCCCTTTGGCATCTTGTGATAAAAACATTCACATGTTTCTATGAACAAAATCCTGCATAGTTATGTGTAAGACAACTTGATAAGTGTCTATTTATATATCATTTTCATATCAATTCGTCCATGTTTCTTTGCTATATTCCTTGGTATTTTTATGTTTTTGTGTGGTTTTGATGTTTGTAGGAGTTTTAGAGCAACTTGCACAAAAATGGAGTAAAACCCTTCATTTTCACCTCTGCTAGTTAACCATCTTCTCAGATTTAATTGTATTGATATACAATGAACCCGATGACATATCATATACCGTTGAAAAGCTCTCAAAGTCTACTTTTTGGAGAAATTTACGGTTTATGAATCCATTCAGTGTACCGAAAGTTGTAATCAAAACAGTGTGAGAAGTGTAGAAATGTAATTCCACACATCACTGTAGCATGTATAATACGGGACACTGTAGCACGTTACTGTAGCAGAGTATTTAAACACATTTTAGGGTTTTATTTCATAACTTGAAGAGGGGAGAACGTGGTAGAGGCTGCAGCTCTGGAATTCTTTCATCTCCTGGAGTTCTTGAAGGAGAAAGGAAGCTTGGAAAGAGGAAGAACTACAATCCAAAGAGAATTACATCAAATTTGCTAAGTTTTTCCCTTCCCTTTCATTTTCTGGAATGTCTCCGTTAGGGTTGGCAAAAAAACCCGGGTTTACCGGGTACCCGGATTTTACCCGGAAAATCCGGGTGAAAAAAATTCGGATTTTGCCGGTTTTAAATCCGGGTGCGGGGATTGTTTTAAAAAAAAAATCCGGGTGCGATATTGTCAATTAACCCCGCACCCGCACCGCACCTGTATAATTCTTAAAAAAATTAAGAAAAAATAGGAAAAAGTATGAAAAAATCTGGGTTTTTTCCGGGTAAGGATAAAAATGAAAAAAAAATCCGGGGAAATCCGAGTTTTTTTCCGGGTGCGATATGTAATATCCTAAAACCCAGAAAAACCCAGACCCGGAAAAACCCGAAAAAATCCGGAGATTTTCCAGGGTCCGAGGAAATTTTTTTTAGTCCGGTCTGGGTGCGGAATGGCCAAACCCAAACCCGCACCCGCGCCGGACTTTTGCCATCCCTAGTCTCCATGTTGTATTGTATTTACCACGTTCTTAAACATGTGTAACTGAATCTGAATTGGTTGAGGGTGATTTCAAAGCCCCTGATATGGTTTTTGTAAGTTGATTGTGCAAGAAGTTGTTATCCAATTCTCTAATTGAAGTTGCTTGTATTTTCCTATATCTAATGCTTATGATTGCTTGCTGGATTGTATTTCGAATGGCCAACTGAATATAATCTGGTTGTTGTCTATTGCTAGACTAGAAATCTTGATCCGTAATTGTCTTGAATTTCTAATCCTTAGTAGCAAAATTGTGATCAGAGATTGCAATTGGAGAATACAACCTAAGTTAAATAATCCGAGCTTGTGTGTTTATTGCTTAGATCAACCTATCTTTCTTATCGTAATGCATCCATTGAATTAAATTTAGAGAGCTTGTTCTAGGTTGTTTAATGGATAGAGATTAAATAAAGAGCCTGTTTTATTTAACAACAAAGTAAGGAAAGATTGGGATAACAGAGCTTGTTGTTATCTACGGTTGATAATTTCAATAGTGTAATTGGATGACAATTCTACGATTAATTCGCAAATCCATATCTTGTGGTAGAGAAGGATCCCTTAACCAGGTTTCTCTCATTGATTTTTCATTCGAATTAACTTTCTGTTTTGTTATTCTTTACTTGCATTAATATTTCATCTTAGTTAATCAATCAACAAAACCCCCCTCATTTAGTTTATTGTTGCTTTCGAATAACAAATTCAATTAGAATCAATCCTCGTGGGAACGATATCTTACTCATCACTTTATTACTTGTGCGACTAGTATACTTGCTAGTTTCGAACGCATCAAGTTTTTGGCGCCGTTGCCGGGGATTGATTTTCTAATCGATTTGTTATTTTGTTTTCATTGTTGATTCATATTTTCTTTGTTTTTCTTTTCTGATTGTTTGTGTTTAGACAACATGGCAGTAAACTTCTATCAATTCAGTAGCGGATTTGAGCCCCAACTACCATGGAGAATAAATGAGGTAAGCACTCCGAACATTGAACAACAACTTTCTGAGCTAACCTCTCTTGTGGAAAACATGGCTGTAGGAGATATGCAAAAATCTTATGAATGTGGGATATATTCTACGATGGAGCATCCAATCGACATGTATCCAACTTTACAAGAAGAATATATGGAACAAGCCAATGCCATGGGTGGATTTCCAGGACAAACGAGGCAATGGTATGATCCTTTCTCTAAAAACTTACAATGCTGGATGGGAAGATCACCATAATTTCAGTTACTGGAATCATCAACCAATCACCCCAAATGCCATACCAAATCGGCCACAAGGTTTTAATCAACCTAGAGTGCAGCAACCATTTCAAATGCAACCACCAACAATGCCACAACCAGCACCACAACCAACTCCAGAAAACTCAGGTATGTCTCTCCAGGATATTGTTAATGCACTTGCCACTAACACAATGCAATTCCAGCAGGAAATTGGGGCAAGTATCCAAAATCTCGTAAATCAAATGGGACAATTGGCTACTAGCATGAGCAAATTCGAGGACCAATGCTCAGAAAAATTATCCTGTCTCTTATACACATCTAGATGTGTATAAGAGACAGATCCAAGAGAGACTGCTAGTGCAATAACTTCACGAAATGGAGAGCAATTAGATGTCTTGCCAAGGAAATCACAAACTAATGAAGGAGATGACACCACTTCCATCATGAACAAAACATTGACTTCTCAGGTAAATCCGATAACTCCCATTCCTTCATATGTTACTCCTCCACTTTTTCCTAGTAGATTTGCAAAATCGAAGAAGGAGGAACAAGAACAAGAAATCCTGGAAACTTCTCGTAAAATCGAGATAAATATACCACTTCTGGATGCTACCGAGCAAGTATCTTGTTATACAAAATGTCTCAAGGAGTTATGCACCAGCAAGAGAAAGTTAAAAGGGAATGAGAAAGTAAGTGTGAGGGAAAATGTTTCAGCTGTACTACAAAGAAAATTTCCTCCGAAATGCAACAATCCAGGTACGATCACCATTCCATGCACCATTGGTAAAACCAAGTTTGAAAGAGATATGTTAGATTTAGAAGCATCTATTAATGTCATGCCATATTCTATTTATGCTTCTTTAAATCTTGGACCTTTTGCGAAAAATGGTATTACCATTCAACTTGCTGATCATTTTAATGCATATGCCAAAAGAGTTGTGGAAGATGTGCTTATGCAGGTGAATCAATTGGTTTTCTCAGCAAACTTCTATGTCCTTGAAGTAGAGGATGAGACATCTCCTAATCCAATTCCGATTCTTTTAGCGAGACCATTCTCAAAAACTGTTAGAACCAAGATTGATGTTCATGATGGCACTCTCATCATAGAGTTTGATGGCAAGGTGATATGTTTTAATATTTTTGAGGGAATGAGGTACTCTAATGACTTACATTATGTTTTTGTAGTTGACGTTATTTATTATTTGCCACAACAATGTTTTGAGTTAACTCACAAGAATGGAGCGGATGTTGCTATTAGTGAACACATAAGGATAGAAAGTTTCAAAGAACCAAGAAAGCTGATACAAGTGTCTAAAGAAGTGGAGGAAGCTGTGACAAGCTTGGATGAGACTATAGCTATCACCACAAATAGGTATGATGTTTCGTACATTGAATTGCCTTTATCTAATGAAAAACTTCTTCCTTCTGTGATGAAAGCCAATACCTTGGAGCTTAAGTCACTTCCAGATCATTTGAATTATGGATTCTTGGATCACAAAATAGCTATTGAGTGGACAATTGTTGAAATCCAAGGCCCATCCATATGCATTGACTGTATCTTGTTAGAAGAGGGATCCAAGCCCATTAGAGAAGTACAACAGAAATTGGATCCTCCCATGATGGAACCAACGTCGGGCTGAGGACGTTAAACCAAGCGCTTATTGGGAGGCAACCCAATGTTTTTGAAAAATAAAAATAAAAAAAGAAGAAAAGAAAAATAAAATGAGGTAATAATGATCGATTTTTGTGTCTCGAGGAGATTCCTTTCGTAGGCCATCAAATTGATAAGGTTTTATCTCTCTTTGCCATCTGTCTCATTTGTTTTTATATTTTTTACTTGTTTTTGACTTTTGTTTGCTATTGTGTTGTTATCTCTTTTATGTGTCTTTAGTTTCGTTTTTGCTCTTTTCTTTTCCTTTCTTTTGTTTAATTTGATTACTCTGTGCTTTGAGCTCATTTGTGCAGCAGCTTGTGGAAACATCCAAACGGAAGTTGAAGTCATTCGCCAAAGGTTTGAAACGTGCATATCTTGGAGAAAAACAAACCCGATCGCATTATAGGTAATATCTCTTCTTTTCTCCTCTTCAATGGATGCCGATATCTTTTTGTCGAACCTTCGTAAATATTTCCTTCACTTCCTCAAAATGCTGTGTTTAAAATTTATAAAGTACGGATGACTAGACTTTGGGCATTGATGCTCCTAAATGTGCCTGCTGATATCCGATGGCTTATCGAAGCCAAGGTGAGATTGTCCGGTGAGCCGGACATTAATCTCGCAAAATACATGCCTGGTCTAGGAAAGAGCTACTACGCCAAGAGGCGAAGAGCGAAAAGGTTACAAGTATGTTATAAATGTGCTAGATGGAATTGTAACCAGACTTGTCGTTCATTAGGTTTTGTGTCCAGGAATAGAGAAGATAAATTTCATTTATTAAGAATGGTTTGAGTAATGAGTCGCTGGATAATGTTTTGTTAACTCTTGAGTCACATTCTTGTGGACTTGTTCAGCGTGAATTGCTTAATCTATGGACACAATTTCGTGATGAATTGCAGTGTTATAGTCTAGGGAATCTGACTAAAAACGACCCTGTTTGCCAGTTTATAAGAAAACTGGATGGGAAGCAAATCCCCGACTCATAGAAGGCGTTTCAGCCGTTACTGGACGTAAAACCAGAGGAAGATGTGAGCCACAATCACAACTACTTGTATATTTGAATGTGTTTTGTTGTTGTCGAATTTTATTTCTTTCTTGTTTCGTTTGATCTGATTATCAAAGTTGTTTTTGTGTTGTTGTTGTTTGTTGATTTTGTTTGTTTTAATTTCAAGTTTTCTTTTTGACAAACCAGATGACTACCCCATGATATAAGCACACGTGGAAGACAAGTGTGGAGGTTTTGTCAACCTCCGCCAAAAGTATATCTTTACTTTTCATGCTTCACGTGGGAGACAAGTATGGCGGTTTTGTCAAACCCCACCGAAAGTATATCTCTAATTGTCATGCTTCACGTGGGAGACAAGTGTGGCGGTTTTTTCAAACACCACCGAAAGTTTATCTCCATTTTTCATGCACACGTGGGCGACAAGTGTGGAGGTTTTGTCCAACCCCACCGAAAGCATATCTATTTTTTCAAATCTCGGGGCGATAAATCTGCATCGAGCAACCCCCAGCGAAATTATGTCCCCATGTGTCAAATTTGAGAGTTTTACGTGTGTATATATCCATTCTCCATATTTTCAAATGTCATTATATTAAACTGTCTTACACTTGAAAAGCATATTATCTAACGTGCATCATTGTCTTACACAAGGTTAGAGCACTTGTAGAAATGGAGAAAACACAAATTCGGCGACTCTAAAATATATGCGTATTTTGTGGATCGCAATTTGGTAAAGATGGAGAGTTTACAACCGCAGCTCTTGATCTTGGTAGGACATTAGCTGCGAGGGGTATTCATTTGATTTACGGAGGGGGTAGTCTTGGGTTAATGGGGTGTGTGTCGACAGCTGCATCCCTAGAAGGGAGCAAAGTTCTCGGCATTATCCCTAAACCATTAGCTGTACGAGATATCGTAGGCAACACAATCGGGGAAGAGTTACAGGTCTCTAGTCTGCATGAGCGTATTGCACATATGGTTGTTAAGTCCGATGCATTTATAGCTTTGCCGGGTGGGTATGGTACCTTAGAGGAGATATTTCAAATCACCTCTTGGGCACAGCTAAACATCCATCGGAAACCCTTTGGTTTGTTTAATGTTAATAATTTTTTTGATGGTTTGTTGTCCTTTCTTGATCAAGCTGTAGAAAAAAATTTCATCTCACCGTTAGCAAGGCAAATGCTGGTTACAGCTTCAACTGCAGGAGAGTTAATTGATAAACTACAAGAATTCGTCTATTCATCTGATCCAACAATGGCTCAGATAAATTGGTTTGGAGAAGGCAACAAAAGGCGTCAACTGGATTTAACCCTCCATCTGTAATCTCTATTTGCTGGTTTGCTTCGTTTTGTTTGCTTTCTTTTTAGTGTGTTTATTTGAGATTTTTCATGTCGTTTCTTTTGAGCTTTTTCAGGTTATTTCTTTCATACCAGGTAATATTTTCTAATCTCGGTTTTTAGAGTGTGGCTTAAAAAGTTTAATTCCTCTTGAAACGCATTCTGGATCTCTTCAATCCATAATGGCTGAATAAGGAGGCTAACTTCCAAACTTTGTAGACCCATTCTAACTAACTTGTTTTTGTTTGCTGACTTGTTGAACTTTGTTATTTTATGAGTGAGTTTAGTTTTGTGTAATTTGGAGTTGTTATGTGTTTTTTATCTTTATCAGTTTTGATTAAAAAAAAAAAACAATTGTGGAAAAACCTGAGAATGGCAGAATATGGGGTTTCCTTAACTCTTGAAACGCATTCTCTCTAAATAAATCCGTAGATTGTTTATTTTATGTTGTTTGAAGTGTCTTGTTTCTTGTTTTGTTCTTCATATTAAAGGTATATAGGCTGGAAACCTTAAGTCTGCGGGCTACTGGTCCTAAGGATTGTTGAAATATACAATCTTGACTCAGGTGTAACAATGCCACGTACCTCTTTTCTGCATTTTGTGTGTCGATGATAAGATAATGATTGAATTAAGAATAACTCTTGAAAAATGATAAATGATGCATGGATCTGTGTGCTTGAAATGTTTATTGGTTTTCGCTTTGCTTTTGATTCCTTGCGCAACATTGAGCACTGAGCTATTATCATTGAGTTATTTTTTCACTTAGAGAAAGTTTATGTAATTTAAATGTTTCTCCAGATTTCAATGAATTCTAGAACTTGTTTGATGGTCACTCGAGGTGAAATCCTAGACTGTGCAACATTTGGGAAATGATTTGGGCCATCTTTGGACCGTTTGAGCCTTAATAGCCAACCTTGACTGAAATTGATCCCTAGTTACCCCTTTGAGCCTTTGTAAGCCTTTTTCTTTGTTAACTCACTAAAAGATTTCCTAACCTCAAATGAATTTATTCCAAACAGTTTATCCCTTACCTATTAGCATGTAGATCATTCACAATTAAATTTTGAGCTATGTTCTGGTTTTGGGAAGTTAGAGGAGGTTGGGATGTGTCATGAGCAATGCAAGTGAGTTCTATTCTGTTTGTAAAAAAAAAAGAAAAAAAGAAAAAAAAGACAATCTTTACTTATCGTCCACGTACTTACACATTGAGGACAATGTGTTGTTTAAGTGTGGGGGAGGGGAAGTGTAATAAAAAAAAAGAAAAAAAGAAGAAAAAAAAGAACAAAAGAAGAAGATAAGAGATCTATACCCTTAATGTTATTAAAAAGAATGAAACAACAAAGTGTGGGGGTGTAGTTTTCTTTTGTTTTCTGAAAAAAAAAAAAAAGATTGAGTGTTCTAAATAAGTTTGGGGGTGTAACCTGGTGAATTGAAATGAAGTTGTGTTATAGGGTTGAGCTATACATAGTCTTGAATGATTTATGTGTTTGTGGGTGATTTGAGCCAAATTATTATCTTTATCATACCTTCACCCAAGCCAAACGTTACAAGCTTAATAAAGTTCTACTTGATCTTTAGTGTTGTGCATGTCTACATTAGTGGAGAGTGACTTGAAAAGCAGGCCTATGGAGTACATTTATACACACATCTTCCATATTAAATATGATTCATTTTTATGCATAAACTCATCCGGGTTACAAGTGATTAGGTGAGAATGGCTCTACACACACACACTTGAGGAATTGAAGTGAAGCGAAACTAATCTTTGAGATAAAATTCTTGATCAAGTGCATTTTTTTGAAGTTTTCCTTGGGTTATAATTAAGTACAATCTTTGAGGCCTATTTGCAAGATAAAGCATTTGTGTGTTTTAATTTTTTGGTTGATTCTGTTTCGGTTTAGTTTTATTTCATATTGTCGTAGTTGCTCGAGGACTAGCAAAGTCTAAGTGTGGGGGAATTTGATAAGTGTCTATTTATATATCATTTTCATATCTATTCGTCCCTGTTTCTTTGCTATATTCCTTGGTATTTTTATGTTTTTGTGTGGTTTTGATGTTTGTAGGAGTTTTGGAGCAACTTGCACAAAATGGAGTAAAACCCTTCATTTTCACCTCTGCTAGTCAACCATCTTCTCGGATTTAATTGTATTGATATACAATGAACCCGATGACATATCCTATACCGTTGAAAAGCTCTCGAAGTCTACTTTTTGGAGAAATTTACGGTTTATGAATCCATTCAGTGTACCGAAAGTTGTAATCAAAACATGTGAGAAGTGTAGAAATGTAATTCCACACATCACTGTAGCATGTATAATACGGGACACTGTAGCAGGTTACTGTAGCAGAGTATTTAAACACATTTTAGGGTTTTATTTTGAAAACTTGAAGAGGGGAGAACGTGGTGGAGGCTGCAGCTCTGGAATTCTTTCATCTCTTGGAGTTCTTGAAGGAGAAAGGAAGCGTGGAAAGAGGAAGACCTACAATCCAAAGAGAATTACATCAAATTTGCTAAGTTTTTCCCTTCCCTTTCATTTTCTGGAATTTCTCCATGTTGTATTGTATTTACCACGTTCTTAAACATGTGTAACTGAATCTGAATTGGTTGAGGGTGATTTCAAAGCCCCTGATATGGTTTTTGTAAGTTGATTGTGCAAGAAGTTGTTATCCAATTCTCTAATTGAAGTTGCTTATATTTTCCCATGTCTAATGCTTATGATTGCTTGCTTGATTGTATTTGGGTGGCCAACTGAATATAATCTGGATATTGTCTATTGCTAGACTAGAAATCTTGATCCGTAATTGTCTTGATTTCTAATCATTAGTAGCAAAATTGTGATCAGAGATTGCAATTGGAGAATACAACCTAAGTTAAATAATCCGAGCTTGTGTGTTTATTGCTTAGATCAACCTATCTTTCTTATCATAATGCATCCATTGAATTAAACTCAGATAGCTTGTTCTAGGTTGTTTAATGGATAGAGATTAAATAAAGAGCTTGTTTTATTTAACAACAAAGTAAGGAAAGATTGGGATAACAGATCTTGTTGTTATCTACGGTTGGTAATTTCAATGGTGTAATTGGATGACAATTCTACAATTAATTCGCAAATCCATATCTTGTGGTAGAGAAGGACCCCTTAACCAGGTTTCTCTCATTGAGTTTTCACTCCAATTAACTTTCTGTTTTGTTATTCTTTACTTGCATTAATATTTCATCTAATTAATCAATCAACAAAACCCCCCTCATTTAGTTTATTGTTGCTTTCGAATAACAAATTCAATTAGAATCAATCCTCGTGGGAACGATATCTTACTCATCACTTTATTACTTGTGCGACTAGTATACTTGCTAGTTTCGAACGCATCACAACTGAAAACAGAATATAAACACTTAGTCAAAAATTCACAAAAACATGAATATCCAACTTTTAGTTATAACATATATAATTGAAATAACATAACCAAAGTATCCAAACATATATTGGACATAGAACATCAACAACTTGTGTTGTCCAAACTGGTTTGCAATAAACTAAAAGCAAAATGTAAAAGCAACATAAAATCATTCACAATGTAAAATCAATCACTCAAGGTCACAATCAATCATGCAAAACATCACAAATCAAACATGAACTATCACTCCCCCTTAATAAAAAATTAAACCTGTAAAACATCACAATCATAAACTAACATAGTTCAACCACAAATCATTTTCCTACAAGTTTATTAGCAAAAATTATTAAATCCTAAACACAGAAACATAACATCATAATAACATCCATAAACTCTACTCCCTCTTGGTTTCATAACAAGTGCCAAAAATAATGTTCCAAAACACAAAATGATAAAGAAAATGTTTAGTTAAGTCAAAATTCAGTTAAGTTTGGTAGACTTGCGCACAGGCAGCTTTGAGGGGCACGATATCATTCTGTTAACAGTAGTCTTGTATCGGGTAAATGTTGTTTTGTGAGAAGTATCGGCAAGAGTTGATGTGGTAGCTAGCTGAGCACTTGTTTCAGTATAAGTAGCAACAACAGCAACTGTCTCATGAATCTCTCTGGCTTGTCTTTCTGCCATGGTTTCAGTTTTCTGTGAAATGCTACCAAAGTTTCAGTAGCTGACTGCGTGACATACGATAGAGATGTAACAAGAATTGAAGTAGGATCTGGTAGCTTGGGAGTGTAGAGTTCCAAAATGGGTTTGGAATTAAGGCCTTGCATATATAAGAGAGACATTAGGGTTCCAAGGGGAGAGGATTTTTCTTTCATTTGGCTATAGAAGAGGAGAGTCTTATGGCTACAGGGGGAGAGAGAAAAGAAGGAAAAGAAGGAAAAGAGAAGGAAGAAAAAGAGAGGAAAAGAAGGGAAAATTCAAAGAGGTGTATAGGCTTGGAAACCAAGTAGAGATTTTCTAACACTATCCTTAAATCGTGTTAGTTATTTTTGTTGTTTTAATTGATATTGGTTTGCAATGTATGTGATTTATTGTTAAATTGATTGTTTGTTGCTTGCATGATGAATTATTTGTGAAATTATGTGCTTATGAAGTGAAGTAGAGGTTGTTCTTGATGGGAGTTGTAGTTCATGTGATAGTTCTACATTATTTGAGCTGCTGCATTTTTCTGGATTGTGATTTGTATAATATTTCTTTTGTTTAGAAAAATAGATAAATAAAGCTTTAAATAGCCACTGATTTCATTGAATTTGGAGTTAAAATGAAATTTGGTGAATTTTTGAAATTGGAGGTCGAAATCTAGAAATGATATTGTTGATTCAATAGATTCAAACAGGTTTACAACTCTGTATATTTTGAGACTGATATTTAATCCGATATGACTCGACACTTACATGTCGAGTGTCTAGTTATGAAAGTGTCGAGTGATGAATGGATGGTGTCGAGTGTCTAGTTATAAAAGTGTCGAGTGTCTAGTTATGAAAGTGTCGAGTGATGAATGGATGTTGTGGAGTGTCTAGTGATGAAAGTATCGAGTGTCGAGTTGTGAAAGTGTCGAGTGTCGAGCGAAATTATAGAACCGACCTAACTCGTGTACACCCCTCCTGACAGGTCTGGATTTTTGATAAAAGCTGTATTTCCTTGAGACTTGTTTTAGAAATTATATTGAAAGCCTTGTAAGTGTATGCATTGGACCTTGGATGGGCCATTTTGAATACGGATCCAAGGAGAATGCGGACATAAAATTCTCAGTGTTGGACCTTGGATGGGCCATTTTGGATACGGATCCAAGGAGAACATGAATATAAACTTAAAATGTTAGACCTTGGATGGGCCGTGTGGATATGGGTCTAAGGGAAACATTATATGAAAAATTTTGATTGTCAAATGAATAAGTGATACCTTGATGTGTGAATGGGAATGATTGCTTGACTTATTATTATTGGTTGTATAACTATGTAATTGAGTAACTGTTTGAATGCTTGTGATTTAGTATAATGTTAGAATCTCTCCTATTGGGCTATATGCTCATCTCCTCCCTCCACAAGTACACAGAAAGATATTCATACTAGTGGTGTTCCAGAGCTTTCCTAGGGAGTCTGGCATTCACATGCATGTGACGGTTCTGGGAAATGTTTTGACTTGCCTAAATTGTGATAGGAAATTTTATTATGTGATTATCAACCTAGGTACTAAGTTTGTTCATTAGTGTATGTAAAGTTTATCTTGAACAAATAGTCAAATGTTGTAATGGATTCTTGTGACATGTATAAATATATATATGAAATGGAAAATATTTTTTTTCAAAAAAAGTGAGATATTGATGATGTTTTTTTTATTATTTTTCTTAATCAATCACCCCTAAAGTCTCTAAATAAGAGATGGTAAGGCGTGACAGAGTGGTATCAGAGCCTAAGCTTTACTGTGGACCTAGGAAAAGGATGTAGATGGCTTGGGAGGGGTAGAGTTATGTCTTATGTGCTTGCATGTGCCTTGAATATTTGTTTGTTATGTTTCTATTCTATATGTTATAGAATTCTGCCACTTATGTTTTTGCCATTGATAAAATTAGATAATAAGTTCTCATACGCAAGGTGCTTTGAGTTCCAATCCACCTGAGGGTGGTGAGAGGTCGGAGTTTTATAGGGTTATGAGCGATGTGGCCAATACATTGGCAGAGACAGTGGCAAACACAATTAGAGATACTCTTCATGCTAGCCCACCACTACCACCTCAACCGGTATTAGTGACAGGTGTCGACAATCGAATGAAGAATGCACTTAGAGAGCTCTAACGTCACAATCTACCATAAGATTTTAAAAGGAAGAAAACCTAACTTGAAGTATTTTCATGTTTTCAGATGCAGGTGTCATAGCTTAAATAATAGAAAGCAATTAGGTAAATTTGATCCTAAAAGTGATGAAGGAGTCTTTGTGGGATATTCATTGAATAGTAAGGTATTTCGAGTTTACAATCTTCGAACTGAGACTATAATGAGGTAAAAAAATGTAGTGTCCAATGACCTTGAGGATTATGCAAAGGACTCTCATGAAGAAAGCATAACTCGTCTTATAGAAAATGCAAAAAGTTCAGCACCATACAACAGTAACAATAGGAAAGATTCTGTTATGAAAGAGAAAACAACGACTGTTATAACGACACAACAATGACATCTGACAACGAGGCTTGGACATAAACTTAATCAGAAATGATGAAAAACAAAAAGATCCACCTTCTTGGATATAAAGAGCACATCCAACCAGCTCAATCATTGGAAGTAAAGAAGGAATGATGAAGACCATGAGGAAGGAAGACTTTAAGATAAGCATGATGATGCAAGAAAGGAGATTGATGCAAGTTAGTATAGAAGCATCATTTCATCTTATTGTATCTCACTGCAAGGATACCAGATTTATGTTTTAGTGTAGGACTTTATGCAAGATTTCAAGCAAATCCTATGGAATCTCACTTGCCAGCAGTTAAGAGAATTATCAGGTGTGTTCATAGAACTTTTGACTATGGGATATGGTTTTCTAAAGAAACAAATGTTTGTCATGCAGGATTTAACGATGCTAATTAGGTAGGAAATGCAGATGATAGAAAAAGCACATCAGGGGGATGCTTTTACCTTGGTACTAAGTGGGTTTTTTGGCATAGTAGAAAGCAAAATTCCATCTCTTTGTCTACTGCAGAAGTGGAATATATTACAGCAGGGAGTTGTTGTACACAACTACTTTGGATGAAGCAAATGCTAAGTGATTATGGTATTCAACAAAAACCTATAATTGTGTTTTGTGATAATATTAGTGCTATAAATATTTTCAAAAATCCAGTTCAGTATTCTAGAACAAAACACATTGATATAAGATAGCATTTAATCAGGCAGCTTCTAGAGTCAAAGGTGATACACATTGATTACATCTTCACTGAAAAAAATTGGTTGACTTGTTCACTAAGGCATTAGATGCAACTAGATTTGAGAATCTAAGAAAGGCCTTAGATATTTATCAGTTTTCTGAATAAACATTAATTTTTGTTATGTTAATTATATTTGTAATATCATATGTTTTCTTCTAATCAAGCATGTGTAAGCTGCAATCTATGCTGTGTTTTTATTAAGATATTGATTAAAAATAAAATATATAGAGACGGATATCAATATATGATGTGTGAAAGTCATCATTAAGAGTAACCTCAGGGTATCTAAAAAATATGTTGGGATCACCCTCTCAAATGAAAAGGGCTACCTCTATATTGTGTGAATACTACTGTGTTTAATTCATAATCCAATGTAATTAATTTTTTTTAATATGTAAAAATATTATTTTTGATATCTTAATTGAATGAAAAATAAAGTTTGAAAAATAAAGTTAAACAGTTTTCTTATATGGATTATCACAACTTTGAAATATGGTTCCTTAGAATGATTCATATGATGTCTAGATGTTATTACTATGTTAATTATAATTGTTTTTTGTTATTTTTTTAATATCATAAGATATAGTTTTGAGCCTAACAGAAATTTGATTTTCTTTTTGTGTCAATTGTCAAAAATGCCATGTCAGCATTATTGGTTTGAGAGGGAGAGCTTTCAGTGGTGGCAGAATTCCTTATTTTAACTAAAATCAAATTTTTATTTTATCTCATTAATTGTATTAATGAGTTTGTTTTGGAAAACCAATTAGAATTTGAAATTATTTTGGTAACCGAACTAGATTAGAACTCTTTTATTTTCAAGTATATCACAAACTCAATTAGGGTTATTTAATTCTTTATTAAAATCAAATATTGCATTATGTCTCTCTCTCTTATCTCTCTTATCTATCTCTATTCCAAAACCCTTGTGCAGGTCGAAATTAGAGCAAATCCCAATAATGGCATCTTTGACTGAGTCTGAGAAGTCCATCTGTATTGCATCTTCATCCAGTGATTTTGAGCAAACCAGTCATGATAGTTCGCAGTCACAGCAGTTGAACAGCAATATGCAGAGGTCCCAATTGATCGTGCAATGAGTGATGATGAAATAGTTCTAGTTAGGCGAATGAGGAACAAGATTAAGCCCAAGTTCAACAAGTTTCTTACAGTTGAAATGAAGAATAATTTTTTGAAAAACACTTCAAAGAGGAAGTTGCAGATTGAAAGGCCAGTGAAGGTTTCATAATTCAACAAATATGGCCTAGGTGAGCTTTTTGAGTCCATATACTAGACCAGAAGGGTAAACAACTTTTTATCTCCTGTTGAGACACTTATTCAAGAATTTTATGCTAATATTCTTGAGTCCATTGATAATCAAAAAAGCTTTTATTATCACAAGGTATATTGTAGATGTAGATTGGTGATATTTTCTTATAATGTGATTAATACATTCTTTGATATTCCTATTGGGAGCTTGCATTTTGTTGATGATAGTTTTGACATGGAGATTATTCTTAAAGAGTTAATAGGTCGTGATGATTTGGTATGGAACTCTAAAGAAGCAATTGATCAACAATATCTCGTTAAAAAGTATAGAGTCTTGCATAAGATAGCTTAATTTTATTAGTTTCCTTCAACATATCAAAATCAAGTTAGAGAAGATAAGGTAAAATTTTTGTTCTATTTGGGCACCAATAGACGGATAAATTTTGGCTCATGGATATATAGGATGATAGTACAGATTACACCTTACAAATCTGATTATCGTTTGCTTGTGTTTCCTTGTTTGATTCATGGAATTTTATCTCAAAATAGTGTTCCCATGAGTTCAAAAGAAACCTCTGAAATTCTACCAAAGCCGATCATAGAAGGCTTATTGACTAGATTGCATGAGAAATCTCATTTGCCTGCCCCTCAAATAAAACTAAGAAGAGTCAGAACTAATTCGATAAGTAATATGGAAGAACAACTTGCTCTAATCAATGTTGCTCTAGCCGATATTGTGCAAGATATCAAAGAAATCAAGGCCAAGCAATCGACATTAGAAAGGAAAATTGATGGCAAAAATACTACAGATGAACAACCTCCCATGGAAAATAATAAAATGAGGGAGAAGCATCCAGAGGAGACTAGACCAAAAGAGGAACAAGCTGAACAAACTACTGTTAGGATAGACAAGATAGCTGAGAAGAAGAAGAAGAAAAAAGAAGAAGAAGAAGAAGAAGAAAAAGGATGTAAAGCAGAAATCAAAAGGTACTGAGCTAAAGAGACAGAAAAGGTCAAATTAGGCAAGAAGAAATATGCCAAGAAGCAAGTTATTGAAGAGAAAGTTTACGATGAACCACTTCTAGAAGAACTAGCTCAGGTTCCACACTCTAATGAACCACCAGCAAAACCAGCTTAAGAAGAACTAGCATCACCTGTGTCTACTCCACCACATTTTGTAAAACATGCACATGAACCAGCTCCTGCATTTGAGACAGCAATAGAGGAGATTCCATCAGCTCTTGTAGATGAATCATTTATGGAGTTGTTTCACAATGCTAAGACCAGTGCTGAAAAACTTGACCAGGTTATCTGCAAGATTGTGACAGAAGTCACTACCTTTTCATCGGATACAATAAGACAGTAAGACACTCTACAGCTTCTAAGCAACCTACTCCCTCCACCATAGGCAAAAGGTTTAAGACCAAGGCTGACAGGTCCAAGAAAAGGCCTAGAATTCCATCTCTACCTCTTGTGCACAAATCAGCTAGATTTCACTGATTTGATATCAATTTAAGCATTTTTTCCTGTTTTTGTCTTTTTTGGAACTTGTTCTGAAACCAAGGGAGAGAAAAGTGGTTTCTAATTTTCTGATTTTTATATGTGTTTGTGTTTATTTACTTTACTTTGAATTGATCCTTACTTGAATTTAGGGGGAGTATTGATATGATTTGTTTATTTGCGGGAACTAATATGTTTTGAGTTTTTATGCTTTTTGCTTGCATATTTTAATTGTCTGTTTTTGTGTTTGATGCATTTTATTTTGTCTATTTCGCTTTGATTATGTTAATGGAGATAACTTTACTTGCAAGTTATTTGATTGGTTAGGCCCATTAGCCTTGATTTTTTTTCTTGCGGGTTATTTGTATTCAGTCATTTCTCTATTATGATTGATTCTGTTATGTGCTTTATAACTAATAAGTTGTTACTCATTTTGGTATGATACTTTTAGTTGTGTTTGATATGTTTGTTTTTAGTTACTTTAGACTTGTTTTTTCATGCATATCATTGTTTAGAAACAGTTTGATGTTTTCATCACAGGTTGCCGAAAAGGGGGAGATTGTTAGTGTCAAATGTGACACCTTGACATGTGCCATGCACATGATTATTTTTGGACAAACTTGTAATTAAAATATTATGTTATATTATTTCTTATTTTACTGTTTCTAGAAGTCTATTTTAGGAAGTATTTGATTCTTAGTGAATTTTTTTATTAGATTAGGATATTATTCTAGTATCCTAGTTCACTTAGGAGTATATTTTATTTATGTTCTAATTTACTTAGGAGTTTATTTATAACACTTCTTATATTTTATAATTATCCTATTCTTACAAAAGAGTTTGATTGAGATTCTAAAGGATATTAGTGAGAAAGGGCAACTAGGTTTCACACTATTTATATAACATTATTTCACATAACATATATATAAGTGTGTATGTTACGACATTTCAAGAATTAGAGGAGAGCTTCAACGCAAAATTAGAATGCTTCTTTGATTATGTATTGGAAGGATTTTATTCATATATGAGAGGTTATGATCGTACATGAATTTTGTGTTAGTCTGTGAAAGTTAGTATTCACTAGAGAGAACTTGCGAGTTGAGTGTTTATGTAATTCAGCGTTTGACATCGCTGTTATGTGTTACTTAACAGTGTGTTGTTAAGTTGTTAGTAACAAAGTGTAAGCAGTGTCACTAGAGTTTAAGATCTTGGACGGATTTTATTTTACAAAGATTCGGTCAATGTGTGAGAGTGAGTCAGCACTATAAACGTACCTAAAGATCATACAAACAAGAACTTAGTGAATTGTTGATATAAGCTATCCATGGATGTAGGTTTTTATAACCGAACCATGTAAATCCTCGTGTGTCATTTTATATTACAATTTGTTGTTATATTATGTATAACTGACCATACTTTCAGATCTCACAAATTTAATCACACACACATGCACACATGCTTTTATAATTATTAAGTGATTGAATCAAGATTTTTGATTGTTATATTGACATGGATGACAAGTATATTGATTTGTTTCAACTTGCAAATTAGTTGCGTCTCTAAAAATTGGTTATGTGTATCGCGGCTATTGTTCTCTTTCATATTATTTTGTCACGGTTCCACAAAAAGTATGTGCTTAGAAATCATACATTTGTTAGACATCCAACACATGTTAATGCTTTAGATGACGTGATAGTCAATGGTGACATAAAGTGTATGGATTAACTAAGAGTAGATACAAGGACTTATGGAATGTTGTGTGAACTCCTTCGTGTTGGTGAAAGGTTGAAGATAAGCAATATGGTTTCTATAAATGATCATGTCTGCATGTTCTTACATATACTTGCCCATCATGGAAAGAGTCGAACAATTCATAATCGTTTTAAACAGGATGAGGAGACAATTAGTAGGTTTTTAATTCTGTCCTAAGTGGGGTCTTATGCATTCAAGATGTCTTATTAGAGTCATCAAAGCCTATGTCTGAGCATTGTATAGATGCTAGGTGGAAATTGTTTAAGGCAAGTTATATCTAAGTTTAAGACTTTACATAAAATAACTAATTTTGTCATGTTTAGATTTAGTAAAAATTATATATATATATATATATATATATATATTATTTTTGCTTTGGAGAATTTGTGTGTCTCTGTGTGTGTATATTCTTTTTGCTTTGTAGAATTGTCTAGTGACATTAGACAAAATTTATATCAAGCTGCATGTTCTTGAGCTTGATAAACCGAGATATAGAACTAAAAAAGGGGAAATAGCAACAAACATGTTAGAAGTTTGTATCCGAGAAATGATGTTCAGTTTTTGTATTTCTGGGATAGGAAAGTTCAACTTCGGATTCAAGAGTAGTTAGAGATGCTATATCTAGGCTTAATGGGTTGAAAATTTCCTATGCTAAATTTATCTTTCAAGAAGTAAAATAAGTAAATATTAAGTAGTTTAATTTTTTAAGCCCATATGTAAACCTATCTTTTACATCTTCAATTTTTAGGTTATTATTATGTTGTGGATGTTGGTTACACAAATGGTGAGGGGTATCTTGCACCATATAGAGGAACAAGATATCATTTATCAGAATGGTGAGATAGATATATACCTATCAACCATCAAGAATACTTTAACTTGAAGCACGCATCAACAATAAATGTGATAAAACTTTGCTTTGGACTTTTAAAAATACATTGGACTATCTTAAGAAGTCCATCTTTCTGTCCACTGAAAACACAATGTGGAATTATAATTGCTTGTTGCCTTTTACATAACCTTATTAGGAGAGAAAATGTTATTAGATTCTATGGAACATGAGATAGATAACTTATTAAAGAATGAAAGCACTACAAATTATGATAATATAATGAAATTGCTTCGTTTGAGCAGTGGACTACATGGAGTGGCAATTTAGCATTGCAAATATGTAAGGAATGGCGAGGAAATAGGGATCATACTTAGGATTTGAGTTAAAGTTATCACATAAAGTTTTGGTTTTCTTTTATGTGATGTATTGACTTGTATTTTGAATAATTAATATGAATGTTATAGAGCAATGTACGTGGCCTTTCTTTTATGTTGTTATGTTGGCGTGTTTATTTGTTGTATTTGAAAGTTAAACGTTTGTGCTTAAGATCCATATTTATGAATAGTCATTTGAGACACACACACACACACACACATATGTGCATGTGTGTGCGCGCTGTTGTATAACTTTCCATGGTTAGGGATGGATATTGGGGTTAATGCTCAAGCAACCAAAAATGAAAAGAAAGGAACATAACGTGTATGGACAAAAGATGAAGAGGAAGCTTTACTAAATATATTGAAAGAAGCAGTGGCACTTAGGGGAGGAGCTGATTGTGGCCAATTCAAATACGTATTTTTCAAAAATATAGAAGAAATATCAGCACAACTTCTTCCTAATGTCGAAGTGAGAGCTGGCCCACACATAGAATCCAAATTGAAGAAATGGAAGAAAAAGTATGGAATAAAATCTGATATGCTCAACACCAATGGATTTGGTTGGAATGATGAGAAACAGGTGTTGAGATTGATAGTGATGAGGCTTGGCAATCTCATGTGCTAGTATAATAAGAAAGTTTTTGTATTATGTGATTTTATTATTTTTTTATGAAAAATTTTTATTTATTATTTTTTGTTGCAACATCCTAAGGAGTTGAAGGATGGACAGGCAAACCATTTCCTTCGTATGAAAGACTTGCACATGTATTTGGGAGTGATCATGCTACAAGAAAAGCTACAGAAACACCTATTGAAATGCCAGCAAATAATGAAGAAACTATTGAGAATGGTGAAGACTTCTCTCCAAGGTCAATAAACCAAACATCAAACACTCAACCAACATCATCCAAAAGGAAAAAGGTAAAATCAATTGATGTACTTGTAGGAAGGTTAGACAAATATAATACATGTATGACAGAGTTTGCTTATTGAGGGTGCTCTTAATCCGAATATGCAGAAAAATTATGGCACACAACATAATCAAGAGAGGATAGAGTTTGTTGAATCTTTCCTTCTAGGTATATATGTGTAGGTGACACATCCGAAAAAGGATTGTCTCCCAAGTATAGGAGTGTCGAAGTAATAAAACCCGGTGAGACCGGGGTCGATCCACGAGGAAGGGAATTTAAGCGTTACAAATTATAAGCTAAATAAATGTGATATGGATGATTCAAAGAGGTGACATGATAATATCAACAAGTATGTAAGATGGTAGGTGGTATTACCGACCATTCAAATATAAAACAAAAAGCAAGAGGAGGTAAAACCATCCATGGAAATAGGTGGTATAACCAACCATAGTAAATTAAAGAACAATTTCATAAGGTGGTAGAACCTACCATAGTAAATAAAATAAAAAGTTCATAAACAATAGAATAATTAAAATACAAGAGGAATTAACACAATAACAATGAAGGCTAAGGTTAGGGGATCCGCCCTTGATATTTCAAATAAGGATAATTAACCCATTTTAGTTATATGAATTATATTTGTTTCATTACCAATATTTATACCACTTCTTGTAAATGGGTTCAAGCATCCAATGTGCCAATCATCATATGTCTACAACAAATCAAGGTTCCTAACTAGATTCGTGTCGGTAAGGAAGAACCATACATCATCTAGAAAGGATCCAAGCATTTGATGTGCCAAGGATTGTCGACAATGATCAAGACCTCCACTTTACGAGTGGTGTCAAGATTGATTAAGAAATTAAATATAAATCATATTGAATAAACATTATAAGATTAAGATTATTAAGCACATATTAAGGGTTAGAGAATCCTTATTCTCATATCAAGGGTTTCACCCTTTCACCTTAGCAAAAGAGAAATTAGAAGAACATTATAATAGAAAGAAAATAAAATGCAAGAAAAAGGAAATTCATTAATAACATAAACACACAAAACACAATACAAGATCCTAGCCAAAGCCAAAATGTTCCAGCCAAGGCCAAGATGCCCTAATGGGTCACAAGGCACCTCTATTTATAGATACATCCAGGGGCAAACTTGTCAAATTACAAGGGCATAATTGTCAAATATTAGTTGTAAATATCTTTGACAATTGGGATCATTAGGCACCGACTTTGACCATCAATTTTGACATCGAAATGTTGTGAATTTTAATCACATGTCTTCATGAAAGTTGTAGATATTTCTCTCAGCTTTCTAGAACATATTGATTTGCACAATTTGGATACGTATTTTGAGAGATACGGTCCAAATACTGAGGCCTGGTCAGACTGGGCCGAGACTGTAGATGGGTTCATTTCAAGCCCAATTTTGGTCCACTAAGAGCCCGAATTTGATGATGCTTGTGAAATACAATCTTGTAGACAATTGAATCAGCTTTCCAAAACATTAAGATTTGCACCATTCTGATCTATAAATAGAAAGTTATGCCCATTTTACCGAACCTATAACAAAACCAAAATTAAGAGGAATTAATTCCAAAGATGCAAATACTACAAATATGTTTAAGTTGAGGAATTTAATGACACTATTAATGTAATATGATGAATTAAACTCTTATTAAACATGCATATTTAAGTGTTCATCAGTAGGCATCAAATTTTTCCTGTGATTTGAGGCCCGATGATGAGACATGGTACCATCGTCAAAGGTGTATGTCTCTTCACCAAGGCTTGTGAACTTTTTGAAAACTGTGTAAAAATGGTGAAATAGCCAAAACTAGGAAAAACAGTGCAAAAGTTAGGAAGAGACTAAGTAGGCACCAAAACAGATAGAATAGGTGCATGCCTATATTGCCTAGATGCGCCTGCTTAGAATCTTCTAGACTCTTCTAGAACCACCCAAAAACCCTAAAAAAACCCTGAGAGCAACCTAGAGTAGGCGTGATGCTTACACAACGTGGTGCATGCCTCTATGGCGAGGAGGTGTACGCCTACTCTCGGGATCCCATATTGAGAAAATATGCTTCTTGCACTGCTACAGTTCACCTATATAAACATTTATGACTTTTGGCATTAAGCACAGAAGACATATGAGGAATTGGTGGATTACACTGAAAATTAATTCCTAAACACTTTGTCTTAGTTAAGGTTTTCTTTAAAAAACCTTGGCAGTCTAGTTTTCTTCAAGTTCAAGCTTTAGAAGTAAGGTCATTACCCTTGAAAAAGGTACAGAATTGAGGGCCTAGTTCCTTAATTCTTCTCTCAGTTTTCTTTAATGTTTTGTTAGTATAACATGTTTAGGTTGTATAGAAGCATGTTTTAGGAGTAATGTTTTAGTTTAGTTTCTTTAATTGCTTATATTGCCATTTTTACTTAGTGTTTAATTAGTTGGGTAATTAGTTATTTGGTTAATTGCTTAGTTAATTAGTTGGTTAATTAGTTTGCTTGTTAGTTAAGTTAAGTATGATCACAATTAGTTAAATTCTAGTTAAATAATGCATGTTTAGCTTAGAAATGTATTTATACAATTATGATCATGCCATATTGGAATCTTGATTATGCATGAATGTTTAAAAAATGAATGTGATTAATTGCAGCATTATGTGATGGAATTGGCTTAAGTTCTTTGTTAGAATCATACCCTTAGGAGTTTTTATCTACTATAACTTAATTGAGCATTGCTTGTTTTGAAACAAGAAAAAATCTGATTTGGGCCATGAATAGGCATGCGCCTGTTCTTACTCTAGCAGAGGCGCGCACCTCTTCCAAGAGTAGGCGGATGCCCATTTGTGGCCAAATCCTGAAATTTGTTTTCTTAATGTCCTCTTTTCAATTAAAAAATGCATGCCTATAATAGACTAATCTTTTTGTTAATTATTATTTGTATGGATTACAAAGTGGTATCACAATTTTCTGATAACTCCCATTATACAATTGGTCATTTACTTTTACCTAATGTTTGGACAATTGTTGTAATCCTATCCCCAAAATTAGGCTTGGTAAATTCTATATGATGCATTAACATGACACGAACCTATTCGATAAAAATGTGTTTTGGATATAATATTATCGGATCGGGTCATTAATGGGTTAACATGATAAAACCCCTTTGATATTGGACCGTATTTGGGTTTATCCTATAAAAAACTATTTCACCCGTTTAACCTGTTAATATTAAGGATAATATGGTAAATTTATTTATGATACATAAAAATATATAATAAAATGTAACAAATACTAATTTATAACTATGTTTAATCTAATTAAAATTATTCTAATACAATTATATCATCTTTTTCTTAAATGTGTATGAGTATGACATTTTGATAGGAAATACAAAGAATAAACTTATAAAATGTCCTCTTTCATTTTCAGAAATAATTCAATAATTGGACATTATCAATTATTTATCTTAAATATGTTTTTAGATGGATCTTTAAACGATGTTGGATGCAAAATTTTGTTTATATTTTCGTATTATATTAAATTTGGATATTTCAATAGATTTCAAAATATTTGTTAGATTTTAGATTTATAAACTATTGGTTGTATTATATGTTTAGAATTTATACAAATCGTGTGACACATATTATTATCTAACTTGAAAAAAAAGGGTTAAATAAGTTGGATTTAGGCAACACGTTAAATTAACAATCGAGTTTGGATTTCTAGATTTAGACCCAATATGTTAACGAGTCAGATTTGGTTAACATAATTTAACACGACATGAATACGAAACAACATTAAATCGCTTTAACACGACCCGTTGCGAGGTCTACCAAAATCCTTCATATTTGAAAGGCAAATGTAACTCTATTCTCCTCCCTCTTTTTCTGCATGCATATAAATTGTCTTACCCACATGTAATAAAAAAGATAAAACTTGCGTATGCATAAAAAGAATCTAGGATCAAGATAGATAGAATTGATGATCTAGAAAATCTTAACCTAGTAAACCTTACTAGAGGTCGGACTTTCTCTAGATGGATTAAAAGTTCGTACCTAACTTCCCGAACCCAACTTTTAAGGGGTGATGGCTAGTTAGGTCCAAAAACAAGGGATTGGTTGCCGTTACTCACATTTTTCTCGCGGTTAATTGCCCAGGTGGAAATTTTATTTTGTTTTTTCGAACCCTGCCTCTGTGGCTTAGTCTGATGACCCTCTAAGTCTCCTCACTGATTGCAAATGTAACTGTCCATAAGGTGGCTCATAACTACTTTCTTTGTTACAACTTTCCAGCCATAAATACATCATATATTGGTACTTTGTGTTTATGCTAGTAGTTTTGTTGTAAAGTAAATAATATATAAACTTTCTAGCCACCCATGTGTGAAGAGTTTTTTTTAATATTTTTAAAATTTCTAATTTATGTGACTAGAATAAACTAGCAAAAAAAAAAAAAACCAACCATGTTAATAAAAATTTTCAATTTTTTTAAGAAACTATATACATATTTTTATAGGAAAAAAGTGAAAATGATTTTTTTTGAACTTATTGTTAATACAATTTTTACTATCATATTTTTTAAAAAATGAAATCTTTAATAATCGATAATTAGTCCAATCTTAAGTTTCTCCAAACACAAGATATAACTATTTACAATCCAGTCCTATGTTACACCAAATAGGAGACAATATTAAAAATAGTCCAAGCCAGTCTAGTCTTAGTTCAGTCTAGTCCTAAAAATAGTCCAGTTCTATCCAGACTCCCAAACAGGGCTCATGGGTTCATTTAGTCCACTACATATCATAGTATTAAGGATGTGTTCGGTTACAAAAAAGGAAAAGTGAGAGGAAAGGAAAAGTGGATGGAAAGAAAAAATTGAGGGAAAGTAATGGATTTAGGAAACCTTTTGTATATTTGGTTGTCTAATAGGATAATGAATGGAAATGAATAGTGAATAAATTAGTTGGACATAAAATACTCTTAACATTGAAATATATATAATATCATTATTAAACTCAAATATTAAATTTAAATTTTTATATAAATTAAATAAAAATAAATAATTATTTATGAAATTAATAGTAAAACAATTTAATCATATTTGAATAAGGTTAGTTCTGGAGACAAAAAATATAAAAGGTTAAGATTAGTAATTTAATATAGTATGCCTAAGAAAACTAAGTTTTCCTAAAGTGGGGGAGTATAAAATTGATTGTTGAAACTTAAATAATCCTGATTTCTAAGAAAACTTTTTTCTTAGTAAAAAATTTCAACAAAATAACAAAATTAGGATCCCTAAATAATCCTAAGTCCTTTCCCCTTGGATTAAATTTAATATATGAGTTAATAATAAATATAATATAGTTTAATGTTGTGGGTATTTTTGTCCAACTAATTTATAAACTATTCCTTCCATTCACTATCCCATTGGACAACCAAACATAAGGAAATGTTTCCTAAACCCATTCCTTTCCCTCAATTTTTCTTTTTCACTCGCTTTTCCTTTCCTCTCACTTTTCCTTTCTCGTAACATGACACATCTAGGGCTGCATTTAGTGCACCGTATAGGATTATATAGTTTTTTACTATAGCGAATGGCATTTTATTGAATTGTATAGTATGAGAAATTAGTAAATTGTATACTGTGTTTGGTTTGTTCTTGTATTGGATAAATGTTAACAAATACTCTGTTTAGTTTGTCATTGTATTGGATAAATGCTAACCAATACCATGTTTGGTACAAGACTAAATTGGATTGTATTAAAATTTTTTTGTATATTAAAATAATTTTGAAATTATATTTAATAAATATTGAAAAAATATAAACTATCATTTTAGAAAAATTACAAAATACTAGAAAATTTTTCAATGCATAAATAAATTAATATATTTAAAATTACTTATTATTGAAATTGTAATGATATCAAGAGTATATTTTAAGTACATACCGTAATTTTACGTACCTGAAACTTGGATTTATTACCCAAAATAAATTTTTCTAAAAAAAAAACAAACTTTCTCTAGAGTATAGGATCTTAATTGTTTATTCAAAGTATGTTAATTTATTCAGTTTTAAAAAAACAAAATTACTACAATAAACCTTTAAACTTGACTAATGTATTCTATTGTCCTAGAAATATTTACTTGTACAAAATATGTTATTTACAAGTTACAACCTCTGAAATATTAATTATTAGAGGTCAGTGATTAGATCTTGTTTGATATTTTACAAATAGAAATAGTTTCATGAGATATTGATATTTGATACTGGCTTCCCACTAGGCCACTACTTCTCACTTCGCCGATTTGAATCAAGCAAATTGTGGAATGGCATATAGCATGAGAAGAAATAGTTGAAAACATATATAATCAACGTTATAGCTCTCTGGAGATGCCTTACTGAAATTTTTCTAGAAGAAAAACATTGGCATACTACTTGAATCAACTTACGCATACCAATGTGTCTATCAAACTGTGATGAAAAATAATGAAAAGCTACAGATATTCAATCAATATGTAAATGTGATGAGCTTTAAATAAGTTGGATAAACAAAGAGCCAAAAACAAACTAATATTTCTATAATATATATAAACAAACATTGCCTTAAATCCATATATTTGTACTGATCAACATCATATGACTAAGATACTACCAATACATTAGCAAGTGTCCAAAAGCATTACATTAGAAAAAACCAAAGGAGCTATTATGTTAGTAAAGTGATTACAAAGTGTACCTCATATCCAAAAAACAAAAAGAAGTCAAGTTTATGTTCCCCATATATAAATCTAACCTCAAAACAATTATGGTGCTCCTTGGTGCATTCAACAAGGAAACAAAGTTTTGTTATCAACATATATATCTTACCCAAATTCAAAACCAGGCTAATCCTCTTTTCTTATAACTTTATCCAAAATGTTTCAAATGTTTATCAAAGTCATGGTCCTTTTCCCAAAAGCTTAAGCACAAATGCCAATTTCCTTTCACCCTTCAATGATTTAAATGCAAAATTGTTTGAAGGTTTTTCTAGTATAAGAGTTAAGGCTTCCAATTCAACATATACAGTGAGCCCCATAGTTGTTAGTTCATCAGCCATATCACTCCTATCCTCTTTATCACTAAAAATACCCACAGCTAGCATAGTCATGCATTCAACAGAGTTAGCATAGACTTGCTTAAACTTTGCTGCCATTTCTCTAATACCACTAACAATGTTACCTCTTGACCTTCCTCTTTTACTGCTTGAACATTGTGATGTTGATTTATTAATCGGTCGAGACTTACTTCTTGGTTGGCCAACTGACATTTGGAGAATAATCATCACCAAGCTCAACGTCATCTTCATTGTTGATCTCATTATTCACTCTTTCAGCCATCTTACCTGGGGTTTCTGCCCCAAACCCTGTTGGACAATCGGTTCCAAAGATGTTGACTAGCCTCTCATATATGGGCAATGACTTGTTACACTAACTTGCTACAACTTTATGAGACTGTAATAACAGTACAACTTTAATTAGTCAATTGATATATATAACTTATGTAATTATAATATATTAAAATTAAGATAATAGATAAAACTATCCTGTACATATGCTTCTAAAATAGAGTCACTATCAACCTCCACACATTTTTTTACATCATTCCATCCAAAGCCACTTGTGCTGAACATATCAAAAATGACACCATATTACTTCTTCCATTTTCTTATCATTGAGTCAATATGTGGGGAAGCCTTTATATCACAATTTGGCAACATCTTTGACATTTCTTTATCAATTTGTAAGATAGTATTAGGTTTAAACGTACTATTATCTGTACGACCTCCTTTGGCATCTATCATAGTTAATTTGTTCAAAAATGCTTTTTATTCATCCTTAGTCCACCATTGCCTTGCTCCTCTTTTCTTATTACTTGGCCAAGTGTTATGACTAGAATCTCTAACATCCATTCCTAAAAATGGCATGTCATTATTATTAAGTTATAAGTAATCACAAGTTATGTAGGCAAGCATTAGGAAAATAAAACAATTCATAATAGCACAAACAACAATAACATTGATTTCGTAGAAATAGAAACAAAGAAAACAAGTAAAATCTTTAATGTATCATGCAATAACCTTAAGAAGCATAGTGTAGTTGACTTAATAACCTAAATCTTAACATGGAACTATATAATCCTAAATTCTAACTTTGTCCTATGTTTCCTTGCCACTCAATAAACATTCTATCTGCCAATTGATTTCTCCAAGTTGCCCATTGATCAAAAGTTTCAATCGGGGTTATGTCATCACCATCCTATGTTTCAATAGCAGGAACCTCAATTTCTTCATGTTCTAACAGGTCTACTGACATTTCTCTCCTAATTAAATTATGTCACAGGCAACATGTAGTAATTATGCAGTATTGAGTTTTTATTGGAAAGAAAGATGGACTTCCAAGAATAGTCCATCGCATTTTAAGCAACCTGAGACATCGCTCTAGCACATTCTTTGCTCCTAAATGTTTCATATTGAAAAACTTCTCCTTGTTTCGAGGTGCACAACCATCTTTCCACTCTGAAAGGTGATATCTTGTGCCTTTGTATGGTGCAAGGAACCCCTCACTATTTGTATATGCGGTGTCAACAAGGTAATAATAACTTAACAAATACTAAATTAGTTAAAAAATTAGGACACATTTATATTGATAATTGACCAGTAAAAAATATAATGATTCTTAAACCAACTTAACAAATCTTACCAATGGATACTTTCAAGCCACTCGACTTACTTAAGGCGTTGTGAAGTACTCGAGAGTCGGATGCTGAACCTTCCCATGTAGGCATGGCAAAAATAAACTTCATATCTCATGAATACACTACTAAAACATTAGTAGCAATTTCCTATTTTCTTGTGTAATATCTTGGTTTCTCTTTCTCAGGCACACGAACCTTAATATACATTCCATCTAAGGCTCCCAAGCAACTCTGCTTTGTGAAGAATTTATTAGATATGTTATAGTTAAAAAAATGATATTACAAGTTATCAGCTTTAAACATGAATATACATACTTGGAACCACTTCCATCTCCCATCAATGCAATTGTCAGGCACAGGTTCTCGCATCCTTAGTAAGCAATTCTCCAATTGTAACATTACATGAAGCACTGAGTTGAAATGCCTACTACTAGTCTCCCCCGATCTTATAAATCTATTACCAAGTGTGCGATGTTTCACATGATGAGCAAGAGTATGTAAAAACATATACACTTGCTCTTCTACAATAACTATTCTATCTATCTTTAATCGTCCAATAGTTCGAAGTAACTCACATGTGTCTATCCATCCTAAGTTGACTAATAATTTTGACATCACTACCTATTATGCTATCAATATGAACTAATCGAGTTTCACGCATAACATAGGTGCGGTAACGCAACAATTTTCTTTCATGGTATCTTTGGATGATCTCGATCATAGACAACATCATCATCATGGATATGGATGATGCGTTCGAAACTAGCAAGTATACTAGTCGCACAAGTAATAAAGTGATAAGTAGATATCATTCCCACGAGGATTGATTCTAATTGAATTTGTTGTTTTCCAGCAACAATAAACTAAATAGGTGGGTTTTGTTGAATGATTAACTAAATGAACTAAGAATGCAAATGAAGAATAACAAAACAGAAAGTTAATTTGAGTGAAAAATCAATGAGAGAAATCTGGTTAAGGGTTCTTTCTCTACCACAAGATATGAATTTGTGAATTAACATAGAATTGTAATCCAATTACAGCATTGAAGTTATCAACCGTAGATAACAACAAGCTCTGTTATCCCAATCTTTCCTTACTTTGTTGTTAAATAAAACAAGCTCTTTATTTAATCTCTATCCATTAAACAACCTAGAACAAGCTCTCTGAGTTTAATTCAATGGATGCATTATGATAAGAAAGATAGGTTGATCTAAGCAATAAACACACAAGCTCGGATTATTTAACTTAGGTTGTATTCTCCAATTGCAATCTCTGATCACAATTTTGCTACTAATGATTAGAAATTCAAGACAATTACGGATCAAGATTTCTAGTCTAGCAATAGACAATATCCAGATTATATTCAGTTGGCCACCCAAATACAATCCAGCAAGCAATCATAAGCATTAAACATGGGAAAATACAAGCAACTTCAATTAGAGAATTGGATAACAATTCCTTGCACAATCAACTTCACAAAAACCATATCAAGGGCTTTGAAATCACCCTCAACCAATTCAGATTTAGTTACACATATTCAGACGAATACAAATACAATACAATATGGAGACATTCCAGAAAATGAAAGGGAAAGGGAAAACTTAGCAAATTTGATGAAATCTCTTAGGATTTGTAGTTCTTCCTCTTTCCAAGCCTTCAATCTCCTTCAAGAACTCCAAGAGATTAGAGAAATCCAAAGATGTAGCCTCCTCCCACGTTTTCCCCTCTTCCAGTCATGAAAATAAAACCCTAACATGTGTTTAAATACTCTGTTACAGTAACCTGCTATAGTGTCCCGTATTATACATGCTACAGTGATTTGTGGAATTACATTTCTATACTTCTCACACTGTTTTGATTATAACTTTTGGTACACTGAATGGATTTATAAACCGTAAATTTCTCCAGAAAATAGACTTCGAGAGCTTTCCAACGGTATATAATATGTCATCGGGTTCATTGTATATCAATACAATTAAATCCGAGAAGATGGTTGACTAGCAGAGGTGAAAATGAAGGGTTTTACTCCATTTTTGTGCAAGTTGCTCCAAAACTCCTACAAATATCAAAACCACACAAAAACATAAAAATACCAAGGAATATAGCAAAGAAACATGGACGAATTAATTTGAAAATGATATGTAATTAGACACCTATCAAATTCCCCCACACTTAAACTTTACTAGTCCTCGAGCAAGTACAACGATATGAAACAAAACTTAAACCGAAACAGAATCAAAGAAAAATTAAAACACACAAATGCTTCAACTTGCAAATAGGCCTCAAAGATTGTACTTAATTATAACCCAAGGAAAACTTCAAAATAATGCACTTGATCAAGAATTTCATCTCAAGGATTAGTTTCGCTTCACTTCAATTCCTCAAGTGTGTGTGTGTAGAGCCATTCTCACCTAATCACTTGTAACCCAGATGAGTTTATGCATAAAAATGAATCATATTTAATATTGAAGATGTGTGTATAAATGAACTCCATAGGCCTGCTTTTCAAGTCACTCTCCACTAATGTAGACATGCACAACACCAAGGATCAAGTAGGACTTTATTAAGCTTGTAACGTTTGGCTTGGGTGAAGGTATGATAAAGGATAATAATTTGGCTCAAATCACCCACAAACACATAAATCATTCAAGACTATGTAGAGCTCAACCCTATAACACAACTTCATTTCAAT
This sequence comes from Boswellia sacra, assembly GCA_013180625.2. Taxonomy (NCBI): domain Eukaryota; kingdom Viridiplantae; phylum Streptophyta; class Magnoliopsida; order Sapindales; family Burseraceae; genus Boswellia; species Boswellia sacra. The sequence continues at coordinate 163,300 of SNVD02003675.1, forward strand.
TCACCAGGTTACTCCCCCAAACTTATTTAGAACACTCAATCTTTTTTTTTTTTTTTGCAGAAAACAAAAGAAAACTACACCCCCACACTTTGTTGTTTCATTCTTTTTAAGAACACTTAAGGGTATAGATCTCTTATTCTTCTTCTTTTGTTCTTTTTTTTCTTTTTTTCTTTTTTTTATTACACTTCCCCTCCCCCACACTTAAACAACACATTGTCCTCAATGTGTAAGTACGTGGATGATAAGTACAGATTGGCTTTTTTTTTTCTTTTTTTTTCAAACACAATAGAACTCACTTGCATTGCTCATGACACATCCCAACCTCCTCTAACTTCCTAAAACAAGAACATAGCTCAAAATTTAATTGTGAATGATCTACATGCTTATAGGTAAGGGATAAACTGTTTGGAAAAAATTCATTTAAGGTTAGGAAATGTCTTAGTGAGTTAACAACGAAAAAGGCTTACAAAGGCTCAAAGGGGTAACTAGGGATCAATTTCAGTCAAGGTTGGCTATTAAGGCTCAAACGGTCTAAAGATGGCCTAAATCATTTCCCCAATGTTGCACAGTCTAGGATTTCGCCTCGAGTGACCATCAAACAAGTTCTAGAATTCATTGAAATCTGAATAAACATTTAAATTACATAAACTTTCTCTAAGTGAATAAATAACTCAGTGATAATAGCTTAGTGTTCAATGTTGCGCAAGGAATCAAAAGCAAAGCGAAAACCAATAAACATTTCAAGCACACAGATCCATGCATCATTTATCATTTTCCAAGAGTTATTCTTAATTCAATCATTATCTTATCATCGACCCACAAAATGCAAGAAAAGAGGTACGTGGCGTTGTTACACCTGAGTCAAGATTGTATATTTCAAAAATCCTTAGGACCAGTAGCACGCAGACTTAAGGTTTCCAGCCTATATACCTTTATTATGAAAGAAACACTTCAAACAACATGAAATAAACAAACTACAGATTTATTTCGAGAGAATGCGTTTCAAGGGTAAAGAAAACCCCATATTCTGCCATTCTCAACTTTTTTCCACAAATTTTTTTAATCGAAACTGATAAAGACAAAAAACACATAACAACTTCTAAATTACATAAAACTAAACTTACTCATAAAATAACAAAGTCCAACAAGTCAGCAAATAAAAACAATTAAGTTAGAATGGGTCTAAAAAGTTTAGAAGTTAGCCTCCTTATTCAGCCATTATGGATTTAATTATATGTACATAATTAATTATCAGATTAAAATTTAGATTTATTTAAAGAAATCAGATGGTGTTCAGAGAACTTAAACTTTTTAAGCCACCACTTTAAAAGCCAAGATTAGAAAATATTACCTGGGGTGAAAGAAATAACCTGAAAAATCTCAAAAGAAATGACATGAAAAATCTCAAATAAACACAATAAAAAAAACAAAGAAAAACGAAGCAAACCAGTAGATAGAGATTACAAATGGAGCGTTAATCCAATCTACGCCTTTTAGTGCCTTCTCCAAACAATCTATCGAGCCGTTGTTGGATCAGGCGAATAGACGAATGCTTGTAAATTTGTCACTTAACTCCCCTGCAGTGAAAGCTGTAACCAGGATTGCCTGCCGACGGTGAGATGAAGTTTTTTTATACAGATTAATCATAGAAAAGACAACAAACCATCAAAAAAGTTATTGACATTTAACAAACCAATGGGTTTCCGATGGATGTTTAGCTGTGCCTAAGAGGTGATTTGAAATATCTCCTCTAATGTACCATAAACACCAGGCAAAGCTATAAATGCATCGGACTTAACAACCATATGTGCAATACGCTCATACATGCTAGAGACCTGTAACGCTTCCCCGATTGTATTGCCTACGATATCTCGTACAGCTAATGGTTTGGGGATAATGCCGAGAACTTTGCTCCCTCCTAGGGATGCAGCTGTTGACACACACCCCATTAACCCAAGATTACCCCCTCCATAAATCAAATGAATACCCTTCGCAGCTAATGTCCTACCAAGATCAAGAGATGCTGTTGTAAACTCTCCATCCTTACCAAATTGCGATCCATAAAATACGCATATAATTTGGAATCGCCGAATTGGTTCTTTCTCTATTTCTAAAAGTGCTCTAAAAGTGCTCTAAATTATGCGATTCAAGTGCAAGACAGGTTATAAAATGACATTTCAAAATATGCAGCATGGATATATACACACGTACAACTCTCAAATTTGACACATGGGGACATAATTTCGGTGGGAGTTGCTCGATGCAGATTTATCGCCCCAAGATTTGAAAAAATGAGATATGCTTTCGGCGAGGTTTGACAAAACTTACACACTTGTCTCCCACATGAAGCATGGAAAATGGAGATACACTTTCGGCGGGGGTTGACAAAACCCCCACACTTGTCTCCCACGTGAAGCATTAAAAATGGAGATACACTTTCGGTGGAGGTTGAAAAAACCTCCACACTTGTCTCCCACGTGTACTTATGCCATAGGGTAGTCATATGGTTTGTCAAAAAGAAAACTTGAAATTAAAACAAACAAAATCAACAAACAACAACAACACAAAAACAACAATGATAACCAGATCAAACGAAACAAGAAAAAAAATTCTACAACAACAACACACATTCAAATATACAAGTAGTTGTGATTGTGACTCACATCTTCCTCTGGTTTTACGTCCAGTAACGGCTGAAACACCTTCTATGAGTCGGGGATTTGCTTCCCATCCAGTTTTCTTATAAACCGGCAAACAGGGTTGTTTTTAGTCAGATTCCCTAGACTATAACACTGCAATTCATCACGAAATTGTGTCCATAGATTAAGCAATTCATGCTGAACAAGTCCACAAGAATGTGACTCGAGAGTTAACAAAACATTATCCAGCTACTCATTACTCAAACCATTCTTAATAAATGAAAGTTTATCTTCTCTATTCCTGGACGCAAAACCTAATGAACGACAAGTCTGGTTACAATTCCATCTAGTACATTTATAACATACTTGTAACCTTTTCGCTCTTCGCCTCTTGGCGTAGTAGCTCTTTCCTAGACCAGGCATGTATTTTGAGAGATTAATGTCCGGCTCACCGGACAATCTCACCTTGGCTTCGATAAGCCATCGGATATCAGCAGGCACATTTAGGAGCATCAACGCCCAAAGTCTAGTCATCCGGACTTTATAAATTTGGACACAGCATTTGAGGAAGTGAAGGGAAATATTTACGAAGGTTCGACAGAAAGATATCGGCATCCATCGAAGAGGAGAAAAGTAAAGATATTACCAGTGAGTTAATTCGTTTGAGTCTATTCTTCTCCAAGATTATGCCTGCTTTTCAAAACCTTCAAGCAATGGCTTCAATTCTTTTTCCGGTTTTCCTTAGCTGTTGCACCCCAAAATGGAAGGCAAAACAAGTACGAAATAATCAAATTAAACAAAAGGAAAAGAAAAGAGCAAAAACGAAACTAAAGACACATAAAAGAGAAAACAACGCAATAGCAAACTAAAGTCAAAAACAAATAAAAAAATATAAAAACAAATAAGACAGATGGCAAAGAGAGATAAAACCTGATCAATTTGATGGCGTACGAAAGGAATCTCCTCGAGACACAAAAATCGATCATTATTACTTTATTTTATTTTTCTTTTCTTTTTTTCATTTATTTTGCAAAAACATAGGGTTGCCTCCCAATAAGCGCTTGGTTTAACGTCCTCAGCCCGACGTTTGTTCCATCATGGGAGGGTCCAATCTCCGCTGTGCTTCACTAATAGGCTTGGATCCTTCTTCTAACAAGATACGGTCCATACATATGGCTGGGCCTTGGATGTCAGCAACCATCCACCCAATAGCTATTTTGTGATCTCTAAGTACTCGGACGCGTTTCTCTTCTTTTAGTGGTGCAAGGCCTATTTCTATTGTAATTGGCAAAGGATCTTTGTTACCCAAGAACACATGCTTCAAATAATCTGGAAGTGGCTAAAGCTCCAAGGTATTGGCTTTCATCACAGAAGGAAGAAGTTTCTCATTAGATAAAGGCAATTCAATGTACAAAACATCATACCTAATTGTGGTTATAGCTATGATCTCATCTAAGCTTGCCACAGCTTCCTCCATTTGTTTGGACACTTGTATAAAACTTCTTGATTCCTTAGATTTTTCTGTCCCTATGTGCTCACTAATAGCTACATCCAATCCATTCTTGCGAGTTAACTCAAAACATTGTTGTGACAAAGAATCAATAATGTCAACTGCAAAAACATAATGCAAGTCACTAGGGTACCTCATTGCCTAAAAAATATTGAAACATATCACCTTGCCATCAAACTCTATGATGAGAGTGCCATCATGAACATCAATCTTGGTTCTAACAGTTTTCGAGAATGGTCTCCCTAACATAATTGGAGTTGAATTAGGAGATGTCTCATCCTCAATTTTAAGGACATAGAAGTTTGCTGGGAAAACCAATTGATTCACCTGCACAAGCACATCTTCCACAACTCTTTTGGGATATGCATTAAAATGATCAACAAGTTGAATGGTAATACCAGTTTTCGCAAAAGGTCCAAGATTTAAAGAAGCATAAATAGAATATGGCATGACATTAATAGATGCTCCTAAATCTAACATAGCCCTTTCAAACTTGGTTCTACCAATGGTGCATGGAATGGTAAACATAACTGGATCTTTGCATTTCGAAGGAATTTTTCTTTGTAGTACAGCTGAAACATTTTCCCCCACACTTACTTTCTCATTTCCTTTCAACTTTCTCTTGTTGGTGCATAACTCCTTGAGAAATTTTGCATAACGAGACACTTGCTTAATAGCATCCAAAAGTGGTATATTTACCTCAAACTTGAGAAAAGTTTCCAAGATTTCATGTTCTTGTTCCTCCTTCTTTGATTTTGCAAATCTGCTAGGAAATGGTGGAGGAGTAACATAAGAAGGAATTTGAGTTTTAAGATCTACCTTAGAAGATGATATTTTGTTCATGGTGGAATTGGTGTCATCCCCTTCATTAGTTTGTGACTTTTTTTGTGGGACTTGTAATTACTTTCCACTTCTCAAAGTTATTGCACTAGCATTCTCTCTTGGATTGATCACTATCTGAGAAGGTAATTTTTCTAAGCTTTGACTCTCGAATTTGCTCATGTTAGTAGCCAATTGTCCCATTTGATTTTCCAGGTTTTGGATACTTGCCCTAGTTTCCTGCTGAAATTGTATTGTGTTAGTAGCAAGTGTTTTAACAATGTCCTGGAGAGCCATACCTGAGTTTTGTGGAGCTAGTTGTGGTGCTGGTTGTGGTTGCATTTGAAATGGTTGCTGCACTCTTGGTTGATTGAAACCTGGTGGTCGATTTGGTATAGCATTTGGGGCGATTGGTTAATGATTACTATAACTTTGGCTTGGTTGTCCTAGAAATCCACCCATGGCATTGGCTTGTTCCGTATCTCCTTCTTGCAAAGTTGGACACATATCGGTTGGATGCTCCGTGGTAGAACATACTCCACATACATAAGATTGATGCATATGTCCTGCAGCCATTTTTTTTACAAGAGAGGTAAGCTCAAAAAGTTGTTGTTCAATGTTCGGGGTACTTACCTCATTTACTCTCCTCGGTAGTTGTGGCTCAAATTGGCTACTGAATTATTGGGAGTTCGCTGCCATGTTGCTAATCAAATGTCTTGCAACTTTCGGTGTTTTATTAACTAGTGCTCCACCACTAGCAGCATTAACGATACTCCTTTCCATTGGTAGGAGACCCTCATAGAAATATTGAATAAGAAGTCCATCGCTAATTTGATGGTTTGGACAGCTACAGATAACCTTTTAAATCTCTCCCAATATTCATAAAGTGATTCTCTATTGTGTTGTCGAATGTCACAAATATCTTTTCTAATGTTTATAGCTTTTGAAATGGGAAAGTATTTCTCTAAAAAGAGTTTACTTATCTCATTCCACGTGGTGATGGTACCCGATGGTAGATAGTATAGCCAATCTTTCGCCGAATCTGCTAATGAGAATGGAAAAGCTCTCAATTTTATTTGCTCCTCAGACACGCCAGTTGGCTTCATACTTCAGCATACCACATGAAATTCTCTGAGGTATTTGATAGGATCCTCTCCTACAAAACCATGAAATGTAGGCAAGAGACGAATTAGTCCAGATTTAAGCTCAAATTCTACCTCAAGGTTGAGATTTATGCACAATGGTTGTTGATCAATAATTGGAGCCGCTATCTCCTTAAGAGTCTGGTTGTTTTGCATCGCCATTACTTCCGATTCAGATTTGATTGAACTGCAAGAAGATGGAAGAGAAGTATGTCGTGCAAGGTCAAATTCTGGAGGTGGAGTTGAAATTGACTGATTTAGTCTTAAATTCGAGGATTCGAGAAACTCTTTGATTCGCTTAAGTTGTTGATCCGCTTCTCCCTCGAACATAAAAGCTTAAACACAAACAATCAGAAAATAAAAATCAAGAATCAGTAGTAAAAACAGAATAACAAATTGATTAGAAAATCAATCCTCGGCAATGGCGCCAAAAACTTGATGCGTTCGAAACTAGCAAGTATACTAGTCGCACAAGTAATAAAGTGATAAGTAGATATCGTTCCCACGATGATTGATTCTAATTGAATTTGTTGTTTTCTAGCAACAATAAACTAAACAGGGGATTTTGTTGAATGATTAACTAAATAAACTAAGAATGCAAATGAAGAATAACAAAGCAGAAAGTTAATTTGAGTGAAAAATCAATGAGAGAAATCTGGTTAAGGGTTCTTTCTCTACCACAAGATATTAATTTGTGAATTAACATAGAATTGTCATCCAATTACAGCATTGAAGTTACCAGCCGTAGATAACAACAAGCTCTGTTACCCCAATCTTTCCTTACTTTGTTGTTAAATAAAACAAGCTCTTTATTTAATCGCTATCTATTAAACAACCTAGAACAAGCTCTCTAAGTTTAATTCAATGGAAGCATTACGATAAGAAAGATAGGTTGATCTAAGCAATAATCACACAGGTTCGGATTATTTAACCTAGGTTGTATTCTCCAATTGCAATCTCTGATCACAATTTTGCTACTAATGCTTCGAAATTAATGACAATTACGGATCAAGATTTCTAGTCTAGCAATAGATAACAACCAGATTTTACTCAATTGGTCACCCAAATACAATCCAGCAAGCAATCATAAGCATTAAACATGGAAAAATACAAGCAACTTCAATTAGAGAATTGGATAACAACTTCTTGCACAATCAACTTACAAAAACCATATCAGGGGCTTTGAAATCACCCTCAATCAATTCAGATTCAGTTACACATGTTTAAGAACGTGGTAAATACAATACAACATGGAGACATTCCAGAAAATGAAAGGGAAGGGAAAACCTTAGCAAATTTGATGTAATTCTCTTTGGATTGTAGTTCTTCCTCTTTCCAAGCTTCCTTTCTCCTTCAAGAACTCCAAGAGATGAAAGAATTCCAGAGCTGCAGCCTCCACCACGTTCTCCCCTCTTCAAGTTATGAAAATAAAACCCTAAAATGTGTTTAAATACTCTGCTACAGTAACCTGCTACAGTGTCCCGTATTATACATGCTACAGTGATTTGTGGAATTACATTTCTATACTTCTCACACTGTTTTGATTACAACTTTTGGTACACTGAATGGATTTATAAACCGTAAATTTCTCCAGAAAATAGACTTCGAGAGCTTTCCAACGGTATATAATATGTCATCGGGTTCATTGTATATCAATACAATTAAATCCGAGAATATGGTTGACTAGCAGAAGTGAAAATGAAGGGTTTTACCTTATTTTTGTGCAAGTTGCTCCAAAACTCCTACAAATATAAAAACCACACAAAAACATAAAAATACCAAGGAATATAGCAAAGAAACATGGACGAATTAATATGAAAATGATATGTAATTAGACACCTATAAATGGACATCATTCCAAGTGCCACATTTTTAGCAACATGTAAATTAAGACTTTCTTTCATCCATATCTTAGAAATAAGACAAAATAATAATAAATACAACTAAATAATTTGACTAATGTATTCTAAGTATGAATATAAGAAGGCCAGAATGGGAATTAATATTGAAAATCCGGATAATAAGAAACATGTAAATAAGCTCATCAATAGTAGATTACACAAGCGCATGCATGTTAGTCAATGAGTGATCCTAGGAATGTATTCGATTTTTGGTGTTGATTGATTGTTGAAATAATAATTAAGTCAATTAAATACCTTTGCAATAGAAGGTAGAAGAAAAGAAGAATCAATTCATGTCAATTTATTTACGTAGCTATATATATTAATGAATAGAGCTAGCAAAATCACATTTATTTTGCATGTAAATTGAACCACAAACTTAACTAAATTGATATTGTGCATCGATAGTGGCATGCCATAAATTCATGCGTTAATCATCTATATATGTTACAACCTACTAAAGTTTCTAAAGAATTGATAATGTTAATAACCTGAAAGGGTAGGAAGGAAGAAGCAATTCACCTTAGCTATGCACTTTTTATCAAATGAAATCCGATAAAGAGATATTTCCCACCGTAAGCAAAAAAGAACTAGAGGCAGCGATTCGTACACACTACAATCAAATTTCAAAATAGATCAAATTTGTTAGAAACCAAATTACTGGAGCAATGTAATTCAAATTGATTTCATGTTAATGAACATCAAATTCAACAATATAGTTGCCTCTAACGCCCTAAATGAAATAAAGTTGCTAACTTAGAATCTACATGCTTTAACGAACAAATTCAATAATTTATAAAGCTTGCTCTCAAACTTTTATAAACCACCAAGCAACCTAACACAAAAATCTACATGCTTTAACTAACAAATTCAATGACTTATAAAGCTTGCTCTCAAACTTTCATAAACCATCTTAAGCAACCCCACATAAAAATCTGCATGCTTTAACTAACATATTTAATAATTTAATAAGCTTGCTGTCTGATGCGTTCGAAGCTAGTAAGTATACTAGTCGCACAAGTAATAAAGTGATAAGTAGATATCATTTCCACGAGGATTGATTCTAATTGAATTTGTTATTTTCCAGCAATAATAAACTAAACAAGGGGGGGTTTTGTTGATTGATTAACTAAACTTAATACGAAAGCAAATGAAGAATAACACAAAGCAAAGTTAAATGGAGTGAAAAATCAATGAGAGACACTTGGTTAAGAGTTCATTCTCTGCCACAAGATATGAATTTGTGAATTAACATAGAATTGTAATCCAATTACAGCATTGAAGTTATCAACCGTAGATAACAACAAGCTCTGTTATCCCAATCTTTCCTTACTTTGTTGTTAAATAAAACAAGCTATTTATTTAATCTCTATCCATTAAACAACCTAGAACAAGCTCTCTAAGTTTAATTCAATGGAAGCATTACGATGAGAAAGATAGTTTGATCTAAGCAATAATCACACAAGTTCGGATTATTTAACCTAGGTTGTATTTTCCAATTGCAATCTCTGATCACAATTTTGCTACTAATGATTGGAAATTCGTGACAATTACGGATCAAGATTTCTAATCTAACAATAGACAACAACAGATTATATTCAGTTGGTCATTCCAAATAGAATCAGTAAGCAATCATAAGCATTAGATATGGAAAAATACAAGCAACTTCAATTAGAGAATTGAATAACAATTTCTTACACAATCAACTCACAAAATCCATATCAAGGGCTTTGAAATCACCCTCAACCAATTCAGATTTAGTTACACATATTCAATCAAATAACAAATACAATACAGAGAAATTCCAGAATTGAAAAGGAAAGAAAGAACTTAGCAAATTCTTTGAAAATCTTCTTTGTAGATGAATCTTCTTGGAATTGTAGTTCCTCCTCTTTCAAAATCTTCTTTCTCCTTCAAGAACTCCAAGGGATGAGAGAAATCCAGAAATGCAGCCTCCTCCCACGTTTTCCCCTCTTCAAGTTCTCAAAATAAAACCCTAAAATGTGTTTAAATACTCTGCTACAGTAACCTGCTACAGTGTCCCGTATTATACATGCTACAGTGATTTGTGGAATTACATTTCTATACTTCTCACACTGTTTTGATTACAACTTTTGGTACACTGAATGGATTTATAAACCGTAAATTTCTCCAGAAAATAGACTTCGAGAGCTTTCCAACGGTATATAATATGTCATCGGGTTCATTGTATATCAATACAATTAAATCCGAGAATATGGTTGACTAGCAGAGGTGAAAATGAAGGGTTTTACTCCATTTTTGTGCAAGTTGCTCCAAAACTTCTACAATATCAAAACCACACAAAAACATAAAAATACCAAGGAATATAGCAAAGAAACATGGACGAATTGATATGAAAATGATATATAAATAGACACTTATCACTCTCAAACTTGTATAAACCACCAAGCAACCCAACACATAAATCTGCGTGCTCTAACTAACAAATTCAATAATTTATAAAGCTTGCTCTCAAACTTTAATAAGCCAACTTAAGCAACCCAACATAAAAATTTGCTTGCTTTAACTAACAAATTCAATAATTTATGAAGCTTGCTCTCAAACTTTTATGAACCACCAACAAACATATATATGTTTATATGTTGCCCTCAACAAACACATAGTTGGTGATAACGTCAAACATGTGACACACACATGTTCAACATTTTGGTTAACTTGTGATAAAAGTAATTGAAGTGTTTTATTCCTATTTTACTGTTTATAGCTAATTTTTATAGGAAATACTTTGATTATTATCTCTCTTGATTAGGATAATATTTTGTATCCTAATCAAAATAGGAAGATAGTTGATATATCCTTATTACTTTAGGAGATTAACTATAAAGCATTTCTTATTTTCTTTTATCCTAATCCTAATGAGATCTTGATTAAGATCCTTATAGGACTTTAGGAAGATGGTATCAAGACGTCTCATTATATATTGAATAAAAACGTCAGCAACAATGTGGAAGGCGATGAGAGAGTCTTTGTACACAAAAAGGGAGATTGTTGGAGACATTCCGCAACTTTGTAAGAGACAAGCTTTAATGTCAACCGAATGTCTTTATGTCTTTGATTCATTGAGTCTTTGTAGTCATGTATGAGAATTAAATTGTACATGAGTTGTTGATCAAGTCTGAGAGAGTTAGTAAACACTTTGGAAAACTTGAGAGTTGAGTGTTTATTCTGTTAGGCATCGGGTATTATGTCTAACTTAATAGTGTGCTGTTAAGTTATCTGTGATAGAGAGTGAGCAGTGTCACTAGTGTTTAGAATCTTTGCGAAGATTTTGTTTGTCAAAGATTAGGTCTGTGTGTGAGAGTGAGTCAGCACTGTAAAAGGTCATAAAGATTGTACAAACAAGAACATTGTGAATTGCAGCTCGATAGCTGTCCATAGATGTAGGTTTTTATAACCGAATCACGTAAAAATTCTCCTATGTTGATTTACATTACAGTTGATTGTATTGTTATTTGTAACTGCATACCTCTAGAACTTTCAATTGATATCAGAGCAGGTTCACTGATAGACAAATAAAGAAAACGATCAAGTTAATCTGGAAGGATGGAGTTTATACGCAACGGAGGATCTAGAATGCAACCACCTATTCTTGATGACAGCAATTATCCATATTGGAAGGTAAGAATGATGACGTTCATCAATTCTCTTGATGACGGGGCTTGGACAAGTGTACTTAAGGGGTGGACACCTCCAACAAAATTGAATGCTCTTGGTAATGCCGAACCAAAACCAGAGGATGAATGGTCTGATGAAGAATACTGTAGATCCAGTTGGAACTCCAAGGCTCTTAACGCAATCTTTGCTGCAGTCGACTTGAATAACTTTAGACAGATTTTTAGATACAAAGCAGCCAAAGAAGCATGGGACATACTTGAGGTAAAACATGAAGGTACTACATCTGTCAAAAGATCTAAATTAATGAGGCTGAATTCTCAGTTTGAAAATCTGATAATGCATGAAGATAAATCAATTTCTGATTTTTATTCTAAGATATGTCACATAACAAACTCTGTATACATGCTTGGTAAAAATTTCACTGATGCAGAAGTTGTTAGTAAAATACTTAGGTCAGTCTCTGACAAATTTCAACCCAAAATTTCTGCCATTGAAGAAGTTAAAAACACTGATGAAATGAGAGTTGATGAGCTGATAGGCATTCTTCAAAACTTTGAAATAAATCAAAGTACTCAGAAACAAAAGGGTAAAAGTATTGCGTTTAATGTGAAGGCTGAAAAATCTGAAGATGAATGTAGTGATGAGTTTGATGAAACTGATTCTAAACAAAATGATTTTCTGACAAAAAATTATGTCAAGTCTATGAAAAGAAATTTCAGAAAAAAGAATCAAGGAAAGCCATCAAACACAAGTGAAGAAAAGTTCAGAAAATTCAGCAAGGAGAATGATAAAAAGAAAGCTAAACAACCTGAAAAGAAAGGGCAGATTCAATGTTATGAATGTTTTGGTTATGGGCATATTCAATCTGAATGTACTAATCTCAAAAACAAAAACAAAGGGTTGACAGCAACATGGAGTGATGAATCAGAATCGGAGTCAGAAGACCAAGATTGTATGAGTAATTTTGTTGCATTTACTGCATCAGCAGCAGATAAAGGAAAGGCTGTTATGTCAAACATAACAGTAGACTGTCAAGACAGTGTTAACCATTCAGATGAAGAAGATGGACCAGAATATTATAAAGAGTTGTAAGAAACTTACAATGCACTCTATGGTGAATGGCTGAGCCAGAAAGAAGAAATCAACACCTTGAAGCGGGAAATTGAAGTTCTGAAATGTGAAAAAGCTTATGTTGAACATCATATCACTGAACTTGAGACTGTTTTGACAGACAAAATAGCATATATCAAGAAAATCACAACAGAACTGGCTGATAGCAAGAGGTGTGTGGATCAGCTCAAAATTGGAGCAGCCAAACTTGATCAAGTTTTGAATCTTGGAAGAGACAACTCCAACAAACATGGATTGTGGTACACTAAAGGAAACGTTGCATCTTCATCCAAAACAGTCTTTGTAAAAGCTTCAACATCAGGTAAGAACTTTGAAACTACTTCTTTAAAGTCAAGTCCAAACACTAAGAGCAGTGAAACGTATGTTTCTCCACTGAGTTCTTTCAGATCCAGTCTTGAAAATGTAAGAAAATTCATTCCTATTTGCTATTTTTGTGGTAAAAAGGGACATATTAGGCCTAGATGCTTTAAATTATGGAATCTCTTGCATAAAAAATTGAAACAACTTAAACTGTTACCAAAATCAAAACAAGAGTGGGTTAAGAAAGACAAAACAGTATGCCATGTTGCCTTTACTGCACTTAATCATGCTTCTAATGATTTGTGGTATTTTGACAGCGGTTGTTCTAGGCATATGACTAGAAATAAATTGTTTTTAACAGATTTTAAAGCATGTAGGAATGGAAATGTCACATTTAGAGATGGAGCAACAAGTAAGATTATTGGTAAAGGCACTTTGAATGTCCAAGGCCTACCCAATTTTAGAAATGTTCTTTTAGTGGAAGACTTAAAGGCTAATCTTATTAGCATAATCAAATTTGTGATGAAAAGTTACTATTAACTTCACACAAAACAAATGCATGGTCTTAGATAATTTTGGTGAATGCATTCTACAAGGTAATAGATCTTTAGATAATTGTTATCTAGTAGAAATCGCATTTTATGCCAGGATTTCGGATTTAGAATTATGGCATCAAAAATTAGGAGACTTGAATTACAAAGACTTGGTTAAACTAACTAAGTTAGGTGCTGTAAGAGGAGTTCCTAAACTTGATGATAAAATTGATAAAATTTGTGGACCATGTCAAATGGAAAAACAAATTAGAAGTTCACACAAATCAAATCCACATTTTAGTACTTCTAAGATACTTGATTTGCTTCACATGGATCTTATGGGTGCCATGCAAATTGAAAGCATTACAGGTAAGAGATATATATTTATTTGTGTGGATGATTTTTCTAGATATACTTGGGTTTACTTTATTAAAGGAAAATCTGACACTTTTGATGCTTTCAGGAACCTTTGTATCAAGCTTGAAAATGAGCAAAATAGGAACATTGGAAGGATTGTAAGAATAAGAAGTGATCATGGAAAGGAGTTTGAAAACGTTAGCTATGCTGATTTTTTCAAATATCATGGAATTGATCATAAATTTTCAGCTCCTAAAACCCTTGAACAGAATGGCATTGTAGAGAGGAAGAATAGAACCCTTCAAGAGATGGCAAGAGTAATGCTTAATAGCAAGAAGTTGACCAAGAGGCTATGGGCCGAAGCTATAAGCACTGCTTGCTATATTTCAAATAGAGTTTTTCTTAGACCTGGCACTAACTAGACACCTTATGAAATCTTGAAAGGAAGAAAACCTAATTTGAAATATTTTCATGTTTTTGGTTGCAGGTGTTACATCTTAAACGACAGAGAACTGTTAGGAAAATTAGATCCAATGAGTGATGAATGAGTCTTTGTGGGATATGCACAAAATAGCAAGGCTTTTCGAGTTTACAATCTGAGAATTGAGGCAGTCATGGAATCTGCAAATATAGTATTTGATGATCATGATGATTATGCAAAATACTCACAAGAGGAAAACATAATCAGCTTCACAGAAGATGTAGAAAAATCTGATCCAGACAGTAATAAATAGAAAGATACTGTTATGAAAGAAGAAACAATGGTTGTTACACCCGATGTAACAGTAGCATCTGACAACTCAAATTTAAACCAAAATTCGATTCAGAATGGTGATGATAGAAAAGATCCACCCACGTGGATTCAGAAGGCACATCCAACAAGTTCTATCATTGGACACCAGATGACATGATGAAGACTCGGAGCAAGGTAAGAAACCAGGTAAGGTTTGCATGTTATGTTTCTTTAGTTGAGCCGAAGAATGTGAAAGAAGCCTTAAAAGAAGAAGTATGGATTCAAGCTATGCAAGATGAACTTAATCAGTTTAACAGAAATGAAGTGTGGGAATTAGTTCTTAGGCCAAGTAATACAAATGTCATTGGAACTAAATGGATTTTCAAAAATAAAACTGATGAAAGTGGACAAGTAGTTAGAAATAAAGCTAGGCTAGTTGCACAAGGTTACACACAAGTTGAAGGCATAGACTTTGATGAAACCTTTGCACCAGTAGCTAGACTTGAGTCAATCAGATTACTACTTGCAATTGCTTGTTTGCTTGATTTTAAGTTGTACCAAATGGATGGTAAAACTGCATTTTTAAATGGCTATCTTAATGAAGAAGCTTTTGTTGAACAGCCTAAAGGATTTGAAGATCCTAAACATCCAGATTTTGTGTACAAATTGCACAAAACTTTGTATGGTTTGAAACAAGCTCATAGAGCTTGGTATGAAAGGTTGACAACTTTTTTAATCAACAGAGGTTATAAAGAGACAGCAATGATAAGACCTTGTTTATCAAACATGCATCAACCTATTTTATTGTTTCTCAAATATATGTTGATGACATTGTTTTCGAATCAACCAACAAAAGCAAAATTAATGAGTTTGTTCAGTTGATGCAGGAAGAATTTAAGATGAGCATGGTAAGAGAACTAAATTTCTTTCTTGGATTACAAGTTAAGCAAATGAATGATGGGATATTTATATATCAATCAAAATATGCCAAAAATCTAGTAAAGAAATTTGTGCTTGAAAATGCAAAACTAATGAAAACTCCTATCAGTACTAATCTAAAACTTTCCAAAGACAATGCAGGAAAAGAAGTTGATGCAAGCTTATACAGAAGCATTATTGGCAGTCTACTTTACCTCACAGCAAGCAGACTAGATTTAAGCTTTAATGTAGGACTTTGTGCAAGATTTCAAGCAAATCCCAAAGAATCTCATCTTGTAGCAGCAAAGAGAATCATCAGGTATGTTCATGGAACATATGATTATAGAATTTGGTTTTTCTAAAGACATAAATGATTGTCTTGCAGGGTTCAGTGATGCAGATTGGGCTAAGGGAATGCGGATGACAGAAAAAGCACTTCAGGAGGTTGTTTTTATCTTGGTACTAACTTGGTTTCATGGCACAGTAAGAAGCAGAATTCAATTTCTTTATCTACAGCTGAAGCCGAATACATAGCTGCTGGGAGTTGTTGTACACAACTGTTATGGATGAAGCAAATGTTGAGTGATTATGGTATTGAACAGAAGCCCATTACTGTGTTTTGTGATAATACTAGTGCTATAAATATTTCCAAAAATCTAGTTCAGCATTTTAGGATAAAACACATTGATATTAGATATCACTTTATAAGGGAACTAATAGAATCTAAGGTGATACACATTGAGCACATCTCCACAGATAAACAATTGACTGACTTGTTCACTAAGGCATTGGACACAACAAGATTTGAAAATCTAAGAAAAGCCTTAGGTATCTGTCAGTTATATGATTGAACACAGTATTCTGTTATGTTATTCATATCTGTAGTATCATAATTTTCTTTCTAAATTAGCATGTTTCTGAGTTGAGATACAAACTGTGTGAATAACTAAAAACTGGTTAATAATGAAAATACAGAGAGGGCTACCAGTATATGATGTGTGAAAGCCATTCATTGAGAGTAACTTCATTGTATCTAGAAAATATGGTGAGGTCACCCACTCAAATGGAAAAGGGCTATCTCTATACATGTGTGAAAGCTACTGTATTATTTAGCAAATTTATATTGAGACAAACTTTTGTGTGTGCAAAAAGCATACTCAAGTTGTTTATTTAGTATATTCAAAATAAAGCTTAAATGAGTGAATCTCTCAAAACCAAAAATTATGCTCTTTAGAATAAGAAATATGATAATTCAGA